>PVKV010023365.1:0-33500 GCA_004027835.1 Alouatta palliata | reverse complement strand
AAAAAAAAAAAAAAAAAAAAAAAAAAAAAAAAAAAAAAAAAATTAGATGTTTTTAAAAAATGTATATTTCCACACTCCATCACCAGGGATTTAGTTGGCTCTGGGTGGTCCAAGAAACTACATTTTTGTAGCTTTATTTTGTTTTAACACATAATAGCTGTACATATTTATGGGGTATAGTGTGATGTTTTGGTGCATGTGCAGATTGTGATCAAATGAGGATAGTGAGCATATCCACCTCAAACACTTGTCATTTCTTTTTGGTGAGAACATTCAAAACTTTCTTTTTTAGTTATTTTGAAATACTATACATACATTATTATTATTAACTATGATAATCACTATTCTACTTTCTACCTCCCTAACATAAACTTTTGAAATTCCACGAGTGGGATAATAAAATTAGCTTCAAAAGTAGTTGCAGTTTTGCCATTAAGAGTGGCCAGAATTTTAATGGCAAAAACTAATTACTGTTGCATCAAACGAATGTTTGTCTTTCTATGCTAGGCTTATTTCACTTAACATATGTCTTTTAGGTTCATCTATGTTGTCAGAAATGACAGAATTTCATTTTATTTGGTTGACTAGTATTTCATTGTGTATATATACTAATTAAAAAAATACATGCATGCATTGATACATACCACATTTTTTTTTGACGCAGAGTCTAGTTCTGTTGCCCAGACTGGAGTGCAGTGGCATGATCTCTGCTCACTACAACCTCCGCCTCCTGGGTTCAAGTGCTTCTCCTGCCTCAGCCTCCCAAGTAGCTGGGATTACAGGCATGCACCACCATGCCTGGCTGATTTTTGTGTTTTTAGTAGAGATGAGGTTTTGGTCTCAAACTCTTGAGCTCAAGTGATCCGCCCACCTCATCCTCCCAAAGAAATGGGATTGTAGATATGAGCTGCCATGCCCAGCCTATACTACATTAAAAAAAATTCATTATTGAACTGATGGGTACTTAGATAGATCCCATATCTTCACCATCTTGAATACTGCTGCTAAATACTAGCTAACTGAAAGCAATAGCACATCAAAAAGATCATTCGCCATGATCAAGTGGGATTCATCTAAGGGATGCCACAATGTTTCAACAGACACAAATCAATAAAACAGGTACATTACATTAACAAAATAAAGAAAAATGGGATCATTTTATTAGATGCTAAAAAGTATTTGGTAAAATCCAACATTCCTTTATGATAAAATCCGTCAACAAACTGGGTGAAGAAGAATATGCCTCAAAATCATGAAGGGCATATATATATCAAACCACAGCTAGCATAATACTGTACAAGGAAATATTGAAAGCTTTTCCTCTAAAATCTGAAGCAAGACAAGGATGCCCACTGTCTTCACATGTATTCATAATAATACTGGAATTCCTGGCCAGAGCCATCAGGCAAGATAAAGAAATAAAGGGCATCCAAATTGGAAAGGAAGAAGTCAAATTAGCCCTGCTTTCAAACCACATGATCGTACACTTAGAAAAACCTTAATACTCAACCAAAAGATTGTTAGAAGTGATAAGCCAATTCAATAAAGTTGTAGGATAAAAAATCAACATTCAAAAGTCAGTACCATTTATATATGCCAGCAGCAAACAATCTGAAAAAATTAAGAAGACAATCCCATTTATAATAGCTACAATTAATATAAAATACCTAGAAATGAATTTCCCCAAAGAGGGAAAAGAACTATATACAAAAACACTAACGAAAGAAATTGAAGAGGACAGAAATCAAGAGATAATCCATGTTCATAAATTGGAATAATTAATACTGCAAAAATAACAATACGACCCAAAGCAATATACTGATTCAATGGGATCCCAATCAAAATACCAAGGAAGTTCTTCACAGAAATTAAAAAACAAAACAGCAGTAGCAGCAACAACAACAACTGTTAAATTTACATGAAAATACAAAAAACTTCAAATAGTCAAAGCAATTCCAAGGAAAAAGAACAAATCTGGAAGCCACATAGCACCTGACTTTAAAATATACTACAAAGCTATAATAACCAAATAAACATGGTACTGGCATAAAAACACATACACAGATCAATGGAACAGAATACAGAACCCAGAAATGCATTTACAACCCATTGATTTTCAACAGGCACACAGAACACACATTAAGGAAAAAGACAGTCTCTTCAAAAATTGCTCTGGAAAAGCCGAAGAATGCCAAAGAATGAAATTAGACTTCTATCTCTCAACACTTAAAAAATCAGCTGAAAATGAGTTGAAGACCTCAAAGTAAGACAAAAAACTAAAAAACTACTAGAGGAAAATATTGGGGGAAGTTCCATGACATTGATTTACACAATATTTTTTTGAGTAAAACCCCAAAAACATGGGCAACAAAACCAAATATAGACAAATGAGATTTCTTAACACTACAAAGCTTCTGGACAGTAAAGGAAATAATCAATAGAGTGAAGACACAACTTACAGAATAGCATAAAATGTTTACAACCTGTGCAGCTGTCTGGGGTTAATATACAGAATATATAAAAAATTCAAATAACATAATAGTAAAGTAACAAATAATAATTAAAACATGGGAAGAATATCTGAATAGACATTTCTCAAAAGAAGACATGAAAATGGGCCACGTGTGGTGGTTCATGCCTGTTATCTCAGCACTTTGGGAGATCAGGGGTGGGGGAATCATGAAGTCAGGAATTTGAGACCAGCCTGGCCAATATGGTGAAACCCCGTCTCTACTAAAAATACAAAAATTAGCTGGGTGTGGTGGCAGGCACCTGTAATCCCCGCTACTTGGGAGGATGGGGCAGGAGAATTGCTTGAACCCAGGAGGCAGAGGTTGCAGTGAGCTGAGATTTCACCATTGCACTCCAGCCTAGGTAACACAGTGAGACTCTGACTCAAAAAAAAAAAAAAAAAAAAAAGACATACAAATGACCAAAAAAGGTATATTAAAAAAAATGATCAACAGTACTAAATGATATGGTTTGGCTGTGTCCTCACCTAAATCTCATCTTGAACTATAATTCCCATAATCCCCATGTTTGGAAAGTAGTTGAATAATGAGGTCAGTTACCTCCATGGCCTTCTCTCGACAGTGAGTGAGTTCTCATGAGATCTGATGATTTTATAGGGGCTCTTCTGTACTTTTCTCTTGCCTGTTGCCATGGAAGATGTGGCTTTGCTCTTTCTTTGCCATCTGCCATGATCATGAGGCCTCCCCAGCCATGTAAACTGTGAGTCCATTAAACTATTTTTTTAATAAATTACCTAATGTCAGGTATGTTTTTAGTAGCAGCATGAGAACAGACTAATATCATCAGAGAAATGTAAATCAAAACCACAATGAGATATTACTTCATCCTTGTTAGAATATCTAGTATTAAAAAGATAAAAAGTAAATGCTGTTGAGGATGTGGAGAATGAGAATTCTTATACACTCTTGATGAGGATGCAAATTAGTACAGCCATTATAAACAGTAGTATAAAGGATCTTCAAAAAATTAAAAATATAGCTACCATATGATCCAGTAATACCACTGAACATATATCCAAAGGAAATTAAATCAGTATGTTGAAGAGATAGCTACACTTCTATGTTTATTGAAACTGCCTTTTTTTAAAAATAAATAAATAAATAAATAAATAAATAAAGTCATCAAAGTGATCTACATGCATTTGGTTCCCTGAGAATGTGTTGAGAATACTGGCTATGAATAAAAAAATGGATTATGACATTATGTCTAATTTATGTTACAAATCAATACAATTTGCTAAAGAAGAATCACTAAGAATGCAGACTCTGGAGTGAGATTTCTTTAGTTTATAGCCAAATATATTTAATACTCATAAGCTTTGGGAACATGGGCTAGCTAAGGAAACTTTTCTGCCACTTTTCTTCTACCTTTATTAAAGTGGAAATAATTATAAGATATTCCTTATGGGGTTGTTATAATAATTAAATCAAACAATAGATGAAACATACTATAAAGATGCATATCATATTTTGAAAAAGCAGTATATTTTAGTTCTTTCCTTTTATTTAGTTGGAGTTTTTAAAATAGAAATATTCTAAGTGTAGAGTATATGAAACTTGAATTTATTAGTGTATGGCCTATCATGGAAACAGTATTATTATGTGATATCTTTATATAATTTTAAGTATCAAATTTTACTGTGGTCCTACTCCAATATTCAAATCTCGGAAACTATCATTTGTGTATTTGTTTCACAGTTTTCATTTAGAAACATCAAGGATTATTGCTTTGATGAGCTATTATATACTGCTTTTCTGTTAGGCTTAGTAAGCAAATGTAATAATACAGTAAAAATAATGATAAACTATTTTTTTCAGTGATTTGAAAGTTGCCTGATATTTTGAGAAAAAGTCTAGAATATCTGTTTTTTGAAACAGACAAACTAGGTCTTAAAATAAATCAGACAATTATGCTGTTTATATTGGTGAGCTACATGAATCCAATTAGTAAATAAGAAATAGATGTTCTACTAATCAAAATATATAGACACAATTTGCTTTTCTGACCTAAAGTCCATACCCAAGAAAAGCTGTTGTTCGCTTTGTTCCTTCACTTGGGAAAAGAAAAGGAGAAGTTTAATATTTCTCAAATGAGTCATGATCTTATTCCTGGAGCTTTTGAAAATGTAGTGTTATGTAAAATACAGACTTGCTATATAAAATACAGAATTTGACAATTTACAAATACCCACGTTGCACATATTCAATCTTATTTAATGCATATAGTATGCTGTGAGATGGTGATCTTAAATTGTTTTCATAGATAGGGAGGATCCCAGAGTTGAGGTTGCATGTCAAGGCAGTGCATGTGTCTTCTGAATTCTGAACCACTAGCAGGTGTTCTCCTAACAACTAGGAAAAGAGAATGTCTTCCTATTCTCTTTTTAAGTTGTGTAACTTAAGAATTAACATTCCTTAGATTCTGGATATTAGCCCTTTGTCAGATGGGTAGATTGCAAAATTTTTTCCCCATTCTACTGGTTGCCAGTTCACTCTATTGATAGTTTCTTTTGCTATGCAGAAGTTCTTACATTTAATTAGATCCCATTTGTCTATTTTGGCTTTTGTTGCCAATACTTTTGGTGTTTCAGTCATGAAGTCCTTGCCCACGCCTATGTCCTGAATGGTATTGCCTAGGTTTTCTTCTAGAGTTTTTATGGTGATTCCTCAAGGATATAGAAATAGAAATACCATTTGACCCAGCAATCTCATTACTGGGTGTATACCCAAAGGATTATAAAACATTCTATTATAAAGACACATGCACATGTATGTTTATTATGGCATTGTTCACAATAGCAAACACTTGGGACCAACCTAAATGCCTATCAATGATAGACTGGATAAAGAAAATGTGGCACATATACAACGTGGAATACTATGCAACCATAAAAAAGGATGAATTCACTTCCTTTGAAAGGACATGGATGACACTGGAAACCATCATTCTCAGCAAATTGACACAAGAATAGACAACCAAACACCATATGTTCTCACTCACAAGTGGGTGTTGAACAATGAGAACACAGGAAAATAGGGAAGGGAACATCACACACTGGGGCCTTAGGGCATGGGTACTAGGGGAGGAATAGCAGGGGATGGGGAATTGGGGAGGGATAGCATTAGGAAAAATACCTAATGTGGATGACAGGGCGATGGAAGCAGCAAATCACCACCATGGCACGTGTATACTGATGTAACAAACCTGCATGATCTGCACATGTACCCCAGAACTTAAAGTATAATAATACATAAATTTTTTTTAAAAAGAATAACATTCCTGAGTTTAATATCTGATGCTATTACTTACTGATTATATAACTTTGGTCAGAATATTGAACTTTTATGTTCATCTGTAAGATAGGGATACTAATTGAACCTCCTTTCATAGGCGTTTGTGACTATCAGTGAGCTAATTCATGTACAGTGCTTAGACGAGCCCTCAGTATGATTAACAGTCAGTACCTACTGCATCTTATTATTAACATTTGGATATGTTGGCAAGGAAAAATTTTCAGCTCTTCACAGTAATTCTTGAATCACTCTCAGATCATTTCATTAGGCCCTAACAGGAAATGTTCTTTTTTTGAGGCGACTCAGTAAACTCATGGATCTTTCCCTCAAACACACACACACACACACACACACACACACACACACACACACTCACTCACTCACAGACACCCATAAATCCATATAAAATGGAAGAATAGCCTTTCAATTAGAAAACATGGGAAAAAGAAGATACAAAGAAACATATGTAACATTTATGAGATTAAGCCTAGTTTTTCATTAAAACATCTGCTCTTCAAGTTTCCATTCCTCAGCTGTCACTTAAGTATTTTATATTCAACTTATAGAAGCAATTAATTGAATGCAAACTCCAGGGAAATAAATGGCCGCAGCATATAGCTCATTCAATATATATATATATTTTTGCATTCTCTTATATACAAGGCATATCAGTTTTCAGGTTAGTAAAAATAGTCTTAACTTCTTATTTTTATTGCTTGTAGGAATTATTTCAAATGAAATAGAATGCACATTCATTATTTCACATGTGTTTTTTTCTAGCATATATTTCATCTGAGGTTGCATAATGGAAAGATGTATTTTCTTCTAAAACCTTTTGTCATGGTTTGAAAGGATCAGTGACTACTCCCTGTGATTCAGTTTCACATGGCTATTTCCTATGAGCCCTTATAAGGTGGAAACTGCATTTTTTTCTGCTTAAGAATTATAAATCTTCTTACTCTATTCTGTGATTATGCCATCCTTTGACAATGGTTTTGCTAAAAGATTTTCAAAAGCTGAGTTCTGGGAGTAGAGGGAGGTTTCAACTTTGAATGCTATTTTCTCATCAATTGGAGCTTCTTAATCCTCTTCTTTTACTGGACTGTGCTCTGGTAAATAGCTGTCAGCAAGGGAAGGAGTTCAATACCTGTGGGCCCTGACCCACTTAAAGGCTCCTTTTTTGGAGAAAAAATCCAAGACAGCCTTAAATGTCAGTATTCTCCTGGAATGCCCTGGTGTCAGCCTCAGGGGTTCAATTGCCATGTGTATATATACATTCTAGCCTTTTCAAGTAAAATACTGAAAGTTATTACATCTGTCAGGTGAAGCAGAGGTAAATACAAGCTTTGAATATAAAGATTTGATTCATATATTCACCGTCAACAATAACAAAGCCAGAGAGGCCTTCTAATATTTGGACATACATAATATACACTTCAGTTGTGTATGATACTCATTAAAAACTGGCTGATTATTCTTATTCTACTCATTTCAAGATAATTCACAATCACCAGCCCAACATTACAATGCAATATTCTATCAAATTTGTGCAAAAGATTGTCCTATTTTTTTTTTTTTTTTTTGAGACAAGAGTTTTGCTCTTGTTATCCAGGCTGGAGTGCAATGGCGCGATCTCGGCTCACTGCAACCTCCGCCTCCTGGGTTCAAGCAATTCTTTTGCCTCAGCCTCCCTAGTAGCTGGGACTACAGACATGTGCCACAATGCCCAGCCAATTTTTGTATTTTTTTTTAGTAGAGACGGGGTTTCACCATGTTGACCAGGATGGTCTTGATTTCTTGACCTCATAATCCACCCGCCCCGGCCTCCCAAAGTGCTGGGATTATAGGCGTGAGGCACCGCGCCTGGCCCAATTCTCCTATTTATTTATTTATTTATTTATTTTTAAGAAAACACTGAATCTTCTCTTATTTCAGATGTGACGTTTTATTAAGGATTTTATTATAATACAGCTTTTCAGTTCCCTGAAAGTTTGGACATATGTAAAAATTCATTTCTTAATAAAAATCCCATCATAAACATGAAAAGGGTAAAATGGCATAATGTGCCAAATGTTGCTATTCGTTTATTTGTTATGGAATTGTTTTTACTGTAAACAGTTCACCAAAAAATAAAAAACTGTAAAAAAACTACTGAATTAAATGTCTGTTTTTATTTTAGTGAGTTGATCATAGATTTGTCTGCCACTTAATTTTTTAAGAGTTGTTAATCAAGTATAAAAACCAGTCACGATTTTGTGCAAAACTACAAATGCATACATTTTTAAATTTAGAGACCCTGAAAATGGAAACCAATTTACTTCTTAGGAGGGATAAATCTTGGTTTCAGCAACATGAAGGATTGAGGTGTTTAAGCTGCTTTGGAGACAGCATTATAGAAGAGCAGAAGAGCCCTGTGTGCTTACATGAGCCCTGGTTTGTCTTTCTTTCTACAATTTTCTGCAATTACAAAATATACTTGGAGCAGAGCTTATGCTTCTTTGGACAGCTAACATGTTTCACTTGTTACTAAATTTACTTTTTCTCTCCTCTTCTACTCCGTTTTCTATACTCTCCTGGTGGAAAAGGTTCAGTTTTCATAAGGCGTCTAAGATGAAAACAGAAGATACTACACATTTTCAACTCAGTGAGTTTAGAGCTAATGATGACTGTCAATCAATGTCAAGGTTCAAAGTCATGGCATGTATAAGAGAACTATTCTCCCAGTTGCAATTTTATTTTCTCATTGTGATTCTTGCTTCCAGTTGATGTGGTTCAATTCAAAAAAGATTCAGTAAGATTTTACTTGAGATCAACAGCTACCCCTGAAGTTTTTGGAAATCAATGCAGGACTTATAAACTACCTGCCACATTGTGTTCTTGGGAAGATATTAGCTAGTGGCAGGCGAGCTTATTTTAATGTGATGTCACCTGCAAGTACATAGAGGTTGAATATGTTAGTAACATATTTAAGGCATGTTCAAGACTTATGGATTCCTTGAGTCTACAATTTCATAAGCATGGTTTGTTGAAATTAGCACACAGAGGTTTAAGGAATAAAAATAACTTTCTTAAGTTACTTTTTACTTACAACTCAAAGTATACACACACATAGCAAATACACAAAAGAAACATAATGTAATAGTAAGATTAGGCTGGGTGTGGCAGCTCACATCTATAATCCCAGTATTTTGGGAAGCCAAGGTGGACTGATTTCTTTAGCCCAAGAGCTCTAGAACAGCTTACACAATATAGTGAAACCATGTCTCTGCAAAAAATAAAAAATAATAGCTGGGCATGGTGGTGGCACGTGTTGTCCTAGCTACTTGAGAGGCTGAGGTGGGATGTCAAGGATGATGTGAGCTGTGACAGCATCAGTACACTCCAGCCTGGGTGATGGAGAGAGAACCTGTCTCAAGAAAAAAACATTCAATATAATATTTTGACCTTGAGTGTTACATAATTGAATAGGAATATGGATAAAGGTAAACTAATTGATGACAATTTCAATATGAGCCAATATAAATCATTTTGTTTATTTATTAACAGCTTTAAGTTATAATTAATATAGAAAACTGCACATATTTAATGTACAGTTTGATGAGTTTCGATGAAGGCAAATATCTGTGATAACATCACCAAAATCAAAGTAATAGACATATCCAACATTCCCAAAGTTTCCTTATGTCTCTTTCATTATTTTCGTAGTATAAACATGTAACATAAGATCTACCAACTTAACAAACTTTGAAGTGCACAATACTGTATTTTAACTGTAAGGACTATGTTATACAGTGTATTTCTAGAGCTTACTCCTCTAGCACAACTGAAACTATACCTTTGAACAACTGCCTCACTAACTTTGTAAACAACCCATATTTAAAAATTTTGCAATCTCAATTGTCAATTCCTTTCAAATATATATTTTTTTGTATTGGTGTGTCAATTTTGTTGTCTTCTCTGTAAGTTGAAAACTACCAGCCTCTAATTTAAATCCAGAAATCCGGATCTCTCAAAAATTACACAAAATAAATCTGGTTATATTTCCATGAAGTCTCTCCAGATATTGATAAACATGTCATTCTCTACCCCATATCTCTTCTTTTCTAATGTATTAGTCAGTGTTCTCCAGAGAAACAGAGCAAATGGTATGTGTGTGTGCACATGCATACACATGTGTATATACACACATTTATATAGAAAGATATTTATTTTAAGGAATTGGCTTGCATGATTATGGAAGCTGGCACATACAAGTAGGCTGGCAGCCTGGAAACCCAGGGGAGGGCCAATGATGCAGTTCACATCTAAAGGCCACCAAGGCTGGAAATTTAGAGATGAGCTTATTTTTCCTTTTTTTTGCAGCTTCCTCAAATATTACAAATAGGACTACTGTATGATTCAGCAATCTCACTTTTGAATAAATATCTAAAATAATTGAAATCAAGATCTCAAAGCAAGATCTGCACTCCCATTTTCATGGCAGCATTATTCACAATGGCTAAGATATGAAAACAACCCAAGTGTCCATCACAGGTGATCTGACAAAGAAAATCTGATATATATGTGTATAATATGAGAACAATTCAAAAGAGAAGGAAATCCTGCCATTTGAGACAGCATGGATGAACTTGAAGGACAGGAAGATAAATGAAATAAGCCAATCACAGAAGGACAAATTCTGCAATATTCCACCTATATGAAGTATCTGTAAGAGTCAAACTCATGGAAACAGAGGATATTTGCCAGGAGCTAAGGGTAAAAAGCAAATTCATAGTTATCTTTACTTAGGTTTCTTGAGCTCTAGTTGTCAAAGGACAGATATGTGAATATTAGAAATTAAATACTAGAAAATTTAAACTTTAATTTTACAACAATGTAGACAATATCATATAAGAAACTCAATTTTCCCCCCAACAGACCCCAGTGTGAGATGCTCCCATCCCTGTGTCCATGTGTTCTCATTGTTCAACACCCGTCTATGAGTGAGAATATGCGGTGTTTGGTTTTCTGTTCCTGTGTCAGTTTGCTGAGAATGATGGCTTCCAGGTTCATCCATGTCCCTACAAAGGATGCAAACTCATCGGTTTTTATATATATATAAAAAAAAAAAATGTTAAACTACCTAAGATTTTCATAAGATAATACGAAAAACATAGCAGCATCCAATAAATGACAATTCTTAGTATTGCTTCCACACCTCCTGTTAACAAACTCTTGGAGGATGGAAGGAAGCATGGATGTGAAGCATGTACAATCACTAGAGGAAATCAGAATACTACAAAAAAAAAAAAAAAAAAAAAAAGAAACTCAATTTATAAAGCTACACAGAGGTTATACATACTTGTAATGTAATCCCGAATTTGAAATGTAGACATTTTGAAAGTGATTTTCTAGGAAAATTGCCTAAATGTTGAGTGCACCATTTTCCCCTGCTAATGTGATATACTTTTGTACACTGATGAGTTCTTTCCTTCCATAAGGATTTCAACTAAGTTCTTCAAATAGAAAGATATACTTTCCTTTGCCCCTGAAGCCATTTTAATATGTGTATTAGTTAGTGTTCTTCAGAGCAATAGAACCAGTAGGATACATATACAGATATATAAAAAGAAATTCATTATGAGATTGGATCAAGCAAATACAAAGGCCAAGAAGTCCCGTGATATGCCAATGAGCAAACTGGAGAACCAGGAAAGCCAGTGGAATAATTCAGTTTGAATACAAAGGCCTCAGAACCAGAGGAGCTAATGGTGTAACTCTTAGTCCCAGTACAAAGCCAAGAGTTGGAGAGGGGAGGGACTACTGGTATAAGTCCGAGAATCTACAGGCTGGAGGATCACAGGCTCCAGTGTCCAAGAGCAGAAGAAGGAGAAAATGAATTTCCCCTTCCTCTGCCTTTTTGTGCTATCTGGGCCTTCACAGATTGGGTAATACCTGTTTTCATTGATAAGGGTAGATCTTCTTTACTCAGTCTACTGATTCAAAAGCTAATCTATTCCAGAAACATCCTCATAGACACACCCCAAAATAATATTTTATTAAATAGCTGGTACCCCTTAACCAAGTCAAGTTGCCACACAAATTTAACTATCACTGTATGTAATATAGTTTGGTTGTGTCCCCACTCAAATCTCATCTTGAATTGTGGTTCCCATAATCCCCATGTGCCATGGGAGGGACCTGGTGGGAAGTAACTGAATCATGGGGACAGTTATCCTCATGCTGTTCTTATGATCGATAGTGAGTTCTCATGAGATTTGATGATTTTATAAGGGTTTTTTTCCTTCTTTCACTTCTGCCACCATGTGAAGAAGGATGCATTTACTTCCCCTTCAACCATGATTGTAAGTTTCATGAGGCCTCCCAAGCCACGTGGAACTGTGAGTCAATTAAACCTCTTTCCTTTATAAACTACCCAGTCTTGGGTATGTTTTTATTAGCAGCATGAGAATGGACTAATACAGTATGGAAATACATAGCTTTCCTTAGGGGCATAGGAGATGGATTAACTTTAATGTTCTGATAAAGCTCTGTTATTGTCAATGGAATCACATAATCATAATCCTTTATGGAAAGGCATTAGATAGGTTCTAGGTATTTCTTCATCAATATTACAGTTACATGAAATCTATATCTGCAGTTAGAAAATATTTAAGCTGGTGAAGTCGTGACCTCTACTTGCCAGAAATATCAGGGCTTCAGTTTCTAAATCCCTGTTAATAAGCTCCCTAGATGTTGGAATTGTACGTATATCTTTTTCTTTTTTTGAGACAGAGTCTTGCTGTGTCACCAGGCTGGAGTACAGTGGCACAATCTTGGCTTACTGCAACCTCTGTCTCTTAGGTTCAAGCAATTCTCCTGCCTCAGCCTCCTTAGTAGCTGAGACTACAGGCATGTGTCACCAGGTCCAGCTAATTTTTGTATTTTTAATAGAGATGGGGTTTCACTGTGTTGGCCAGATGATCTCAATCTCTTGACCTTGTGATCCGCCTGCCTCCGCCTCCCAAAGTGCTGGGATTATAGGTGCGAGACACCGCTCCTGGCCTCATTGATCAAATTTTACTTTTGAACATTATCTCTTTGAAGAGATTTTGAACATTTGTTCTTTGCAAGGAAAATGTCTACTTGCCCTTCAGTCCTATTCTCAGGGAGGAGAAGACCTCCTTGAGTTCCTCAGGAAGAAAATCTAATAGATATCTCAGGTTAGATATGAACAGTGACAATCAGCAAGTTTGGGGGAAATATGTGTAATAATTTAACTCCATAAAACTTTTAGAAGAGAAGGGATAACAAGCAATTATAACTAATTTTAACAACTGAGAGGATGAAACCAAATCCTAAAGGAAATAGGAGTGAAAATGTATCTCCTTGCATAGTATTGTATAGCAACCTAGATAATATTTGATTTGGTTTCCCCAGAATAATTAAATTCTGGCAACTTGTAGATTACTAAGATGACTAAACCAGTGCTCTTGCAAATTATATAAAGTAAAAAGTAAAATAAATTCCTTGAGTAAAATTATATGAATATAATTAACATGGGAAGTAAATCCTTTAATTAAAAAAGTCAAATAATTATTTTTCTTCAAAGAAATGAAATTACTTCAATTACTTTTTGAACAGATAATACAGAATTATTTAGTAGATAATTTTAAGGTGCCCACAGGAAGGAATTTAAGTAGTGAGTAAAATATTTACAGGGGATTCAGGGACTTTCTCCTCGAGGAGATTCCTTAGAACATCAGCCTTCATTTACAAATCCTAAAATAGAATGATTATCTAATGTCAGGGTTTCACTGAACAACTACATAGGCAAATTTATTTTTATCTAAAAAATGAAATAATTACTCACATAGGTTCTTAAGTTAGCTATTCAAAAGATGTTATTTAAAATTCACTTTAATTAAACACATATGCACAAAGTCCACTTATTTTGCCAGTTACATTTCTCAATATTCAGGACATTTCAATTGAACTACAAGTTTTAGAAGGAATTTGAGACTAAATCTGAAGAGAGCTATCTACTTGCCTAAATATCAGTATGATCCTCAAACCACTAAATTAAGATAATCTAAAAACAGCATGGGGAAAGAGTACAAATACTTAGCAAGACTCTTACTATGAAACCAGTTAGAATTGTTAATTAAAGCTGTATATTATTCATTAATGTAAATCACAGATAATACATAAGTAGTGCTACTACTGACTATAAAAGTAAAGCATACACTTGGAGTAAATGTATTATTCTTGATATATATGTTCAAACTCAATAAAGATTTTCAGAAATTAATATTCTCTTCTTTACAAAGTTATGAGTAATTATTTCAAATGATGGGTAACTCCCTTTTTAGGTAAGATACACTGTTCTAGAAACTAAGATGTAGAGAGAGCCTGAATTCAGCAGTTTATACCCAAATTAAAATTTTCTACAGTGAATCCCATAATATTTAGGCAATATAGCATTAGGTTTAAGAAAGTGGGCTCTGTTATCAGACAGACAGACGTTTGAATTTGTTCTTTGCCCCTTACTATCTGACCTTAAGTAAAGCACTTGATCCATCTAAGCCTCAATTTCCTCATTGTGAAATGCACAGTAGTTGTAACTATTTGGTAGATTGTTGAAAGAATTGAAATAATTACACGTAACTTGCTGAGCATAGTGTTTACTGAATGTCTTAACATATGTGATCTGTTATTACCACAGTAGTAATTTTCTTACAGAGTTAGACACAAAAAATGAAAGAGTATGTGAATGGTGTCAGCCCTAAAATATTTGAGGCTTTCATATTTAATTAGGCCAGAAAGAATATTGGAGACACGTAGGTTTCTCACCTACCCCAACTTCCTTGGGAGAAATGAAGTTGTGCTAAACCTCTTTATAATGGAAAAGCAACTTCTTAAGTTGTAATGGATAACTCACTTAATTTCAAATGGGTGCTGATGGGTACTTGTCATTAAAAACCTTAGATAGTATGCTACGTACAGGAGGTCACTTAATTTTCTCTGTGCGACTATCTTTCCAGGAAGTTTAGGAATGCAAAGCAATGCATAATGTTTGATTTGTAACATGAAGTAACTATCTTATACTAGTTATTAGTAATGCAAGAGATTTAAAATCCTGTAGTAAAAAAGTTTGTTTCAGTGAGAAAGATAAAGGAGTTGGGCTAGTAAGAAATGGACTCCCATTTCTAATGAGAAGTCCTTGATTTCAGCAAAAAGACAACACATTTAAGCCTTCTACTTGTGTTGGATATTTGTTGATAAGAAGCAGGTGACGATGAGACAGAAGGTTAACAAGGATACCCAGGACTTCAACTTAGATCTCGAACAAGTAAACTTAATAAACATTTACAGAACTCTCTACTCCAAATCCACAAAACATACATTTTCTTCAGTAACACATCACATCTATTCTAAAAGTGACCACATGGTTGGGAGTAAATTACTCCCCAGCAATTGTATAGCATTTCATAGGTTTAAATGAAATATTGGTTCGCTGTTTGTTTGTTATTTTCCTCCCTTATTCCTTCCTGTCTCCATTGTATTACACAATTATTAGTATAAAAGAGTTTTTCAATAACCATTTTTAGACTGCTTTCTAGCCTGGGCAATAGAGCAAGATTCCTGTTCTCTCTCTCACTTTTTCTTTTTCTTTTTCCCTTTCTTTCATTCTCTTTTTTTCCTTCTTTCTCTCTTTTTTTTTTCTTTAAAAATTAAAATAAAAAAATAAAAAAATGGCTGAATCCTTATCAACATATGGATACATACTTGACATAATTTATTTTTGTTGTTTAACATTCTGTGGCCTGAGCACTTAGATAATTTTTGAATAACCAACTTAGTTTGGGAACCCAGAAACTCTCGAGTATAATTCTAGAAAAGTGAACACTCTGTCCTTACACTGTTAGACCCTTTAGTAAGACAGATCCTTATCCAGACTGTGTGTATACTACATTGAGACCAAGGCCAGGAGGTTAGTGGAAGTATGGTTGGTGCTAAATTTCCTTATTTGTCCACTAATCAGAAATTTAAAAAACCCATAATTTATAATAGTCTTATATTAAGGTATAAGGAGGCTTGAGATTAAGGTGTTCTGCACACTTGTCATTTAGTTAACTCAGACACCATCTGGAAGGGGCTGTTGGAATCTTGTGCATGAATGAAAAAATAATAATTGAGAAATTAGGGAGCTCAAGCATTCTTTGGTAAGTTACAAAGTGATATATTTATTTGGGAAGGCATGTCAAAGCTTACTTTTGGCATCTATCTTCAGGCTGGGAAATTTTCATTCTTTTAGTCTATTATTCAGTCAGTTTAGTCAATTTAGTCATATTGAATGCACACTATGCAAGAACTGTGTTAGGTCTTTGAGGATTCAAGAATCTCAAGTGGTTCTTAAATAGATGAAATTCAGTAATGGTTGTTGGATATCTTTTAATAAAAGGCAGAAGCAGAACTCCAGAGGAGTTATGGCTGTCTTTACAAAGTGGTCGGACAAAGCGTTTCCATTCAGGAAATTTCTGACACTGGGTAGCAGCTAGACTTGTGAGGGCTGTGCCTGTCACTAAGAATAGAAAATCTTAGAATTAAAAATTTACTGCCAAAATTTTGCATTTCACAGCCACAGAAGGGATTGAGCATTAGCTCTAACAATGTCTCCATAATACCTAGAGAAGAGAATCTCAACCCTAACAGACCCATGATCCTTTTCCCAGAATAAAATTCCTGGTTGAAGAACACATGCAGACTGATATATAGCTGACAAAATTACCATGAGCATCTATTTATTTGGATCATGTGAGTTTTCTAAAGTGGAAAACATATTTTATGATGATTATATCATTTTAATTTTCACAAAATAAAATTTATTTTTTTTCTTTTGTTATTTATTCTTTGTCTTGTTTCATTGATAGTAAAGATACCCTCATTTGTTTTCTTCTAGTACCTTCATAGTTTAGCATTTATGTTTAAGTCAATGATGTGTCTTTGATTGTGTTTTGTATATGTATATGGTGTGAGGTATATAGTGTGTACAAGGTCAAGTTCATTTTTCTTATATATGGATATTCAATTACTTTAGCATGATTGTTGCAATAAATTTTCCCCTAATTTGATACATTTACAAAAATCAATTTATAAGGGTTCATCCATTTCTGAACTCTTTAATCGGTTCCAGTTATCTAAATGTGTACTCATGTTTTTTTTTTTTTTTTTCTTTCGAGACAGAGTCTTGCTCTGCTGCCCACACTGGAGTGCAATGGTGTGATCTCGGCTCATTGCAACCTTTGCCTCCTGAGTTCAAGAGATTCTCCTACCTCAGCCTTTCAAGTAGCTGGTACTTCAGAGGTGCACCATGCCCAGCTAATTTTTGTATTTTTAGTAGAGACAGGTTTCACCATGTTGGCCAGGCTGGTCTGGAACTCCTGACCTCAGGTGATCCACCTGCCTCAGCCTCCTAAGTGCTGGGATTACAGGTGTGAGCTACTGCACTAGGTTCATTGTTTCTTTACCTATTGAGAGGAACATAAGACTTCTTTTTTCTTTCTGTTTTTGTAGTATATTTGGCAGTTTGTTGAATAAACTCCTGACAGTACCTATAATATTTTACCTAAGTTATTCAATTATTTATCTATATTGTGCAATAATCAGGGTTCTGTAAATAAACAGAACCAATAGAATGTGTGTGTTCATAGAAAGACATTTGTTTTAAAGAATTGGCTCACCTCATTGTGGAAGCTGGCGAATGCAAACTCTGCAGGGTGGGTTGAGAGGCTGGAGACCCAGAGGAGAGTCCCTGCTGCAGTTCAAATGTAAAAACCATCTGCTGCAGAATTCCCTTCTACTTCTGTGAGGTTGATCTATTGTTCTATTCAGTCACCTTCAGCAGATTGAATGAGACTCATCCAAATAATGAAGGACCCAATGCTTTACTCAAAGTTCATTGAGTAAATGTTAATCTCATCTAAAAACACAGAAACATCTAGGATAAGGTTTGACCGCACATCTGGGCATTGTTGATATCTAAAATTAACCATCACATATTATTGCTATTTCCTTCACTGTTTGTATATTCACTGTGTTGTATACTTTAATTATATACAATTTTTATTTGACACAGTTGATGTTGAAATAGGCCCAATTTCCCCATAGAACTGATGTTTATGGCTTTCTTTGAATGAACATAGAAGTTTACCTTCCTTGTCTTAGAGATTGAAAAAATTTGTCTTCTCTGATGTTTATTCATTATCTGTAATATCTTTTACTGGCTTAGCCTCCTTAAACCTCTCTGGAGACTAATTTTTGGTGCATAAACAGAAGAGAACAATCCAGGAAAGTATCCAGTTTTTCAAACAAACAAAAAAATCAACAAAAATTTTGCCTATTTTTTATCTGCTTCATTAATTTTTTCTAAGAACTTTATTATTATATACATTTATAAGTCTTATATTTGATTTACAAATAGAGAAACGAGCCACAACTTCAAAAACACAATAGAAGAACAGCTTCAAAGGAGAAAAAATTGTTTTATTTACCCACACCCAGTGTTTCATTTATTTCATTTAGCAATAAAGGAGTAATTGTACTTTGGGTACACACTTTGTCCCCTGCCTTTTAATTTACCCTCTATCATACCTCTAGGTGGTACCATATGTAATTCTACTTTCACGGGGCAAGCTGCACCCTGTTAGGTTTCAAAAATATGTTCTGATAATAACTTTCAGTTTAGAAAAGCGAAACGAAATGTGGAGGACTCGGGCATAGTTGTAAGTTATGAATTCCTCTGAATGGAAGAGAAATCATTCTGGCGCTAATAAAATTTGCGTGTATATAAAGTAGAAAATCACATGCTTTAACATAAATGCCAGAGGAAAAAGGAATTGCAGCTGGCTGTTGAAAGCCTTGGTTCTTATGTCCACCTGGCTAATGTATGCAACCCTAACTACAGCTGTATTGCCATCAGTTTCCCTTTATTTTTCAATTACAGTTTGGAGGCAGGAAGAGGGCATGTATAGTATAGAATTCTTTTGGATGTAAATAAATGTTTGTCATCAAGGAAGGAGATCACTTCCTTTTTAAGTGTTTGAATGCCTAAATTTAGGCTTTGGGCTTTAGAAAGTTACGGTTTATAGTTCCTTATCTAAATTTAATTATATAATCTAATACCTTAAATTTTAGAATATTCCTGAGGTTCAGTTTATTGCCCTTGGCCTTCAGGCAACATTTTTTTTGTCCTAAAAGAATTACCTGAATAAATTATTAATATATTTTGTTTGTTAAGATATAATTAAGATATGAAAATATTAAATTTTATATTTAGCTTTTGAAATGATTGGCACAATTTTAGAACCTTTGTAGTAAATCATCAGATAGTTTCCCACTGGTTTATATTGCCTTGCTCCTCTTATCAACTATTATTATAATATTCATTACAATTGTTCAAATTTTGATTTAAATCAGGAAGAAAGTATACAGTGCAAGAGCCACATATTATGATAGATTTTAGTGGGGAGTTAATATAATTAAAGAGCAAAGTTATTTTGGGGATCCTCCTGTAAATTGTTTTGTAATCTTGTGGGAAAGACAATACAAATATGCAGTAAGTAATTCACTCTGTTTCTGTCAGCCATAAAAATAACTGTCTTATTACTGTAGCCTATCTCTGCAAACAGTCTTGTACCTTTATTAAAGTTAAAAATAGCTCTTTTTCATATTTCCAATAAGTAAAATGAGTCTGAATTTTCTCAATTACCTTGAAAGTAGAAATAGTAATAGATATATTAACTTTTGCTAAATTTGGTAAATTTGTCCCATATGTTTCTAACATTTACTTTGGTCTAAAACAAAGGAAAGGTGGCCTAGTGTACATTTAGTACATTTTCAGGTGAACAAATCTACTAGAGTCATGAATACTGTAGAGTCATGAATACCGGAGCAAGTTAGGATTACTTGGAGAGCAGACCTTGTTCTTTTTTAATGAAGGTGTTACTAAGACATTCACAGCAAGAAATCTCTACTTCCCTCAACTCTCTCCAACTTTTCTCTGGGGCTTCACATCTGTTATTTTTTTCCTTGTATACTATTACATTCCATGTACTTGGCCTCCTCTTATTACCTATTAATATAAAAAACAAATTAGTATGCTTTTTAGGAGCCTCCCCATCCTTGCCAACTTTCAAGAATATTGCATAAAGTGTCTATGAACTGCAAATTTCTGTACTATTTTACTGTATACCTAGGTATAAATGACACAAAGCACTCCTACCCCAACTGAAAATAAATGAATTCTAAACAAGTGCTGACTTATTTTCCCATCTGATACTCTGGATGATGGTCAGTGTATTTAAAACAAGCCGTATAAGAATATCTGAAAGTTTTACAATTTATTTTTCAAAATTATGTTGGCAAGGTCTACCCATGGATTTCATGTATATATCCATAGAGTTGCACAGACTCTTTATTTTCCTTTGTTGTTTTCTTTCCTTCATTGTTGCAGTTATCAATAGATAAACCTTATTTTGTTTTGCCGTTAGAGAGGAAAGGAAATACGAAAGAACAGGAGAAAGACAGGGAATATAATCTTATTCTGAAAATTCAACATTTCAGAAAACAATGTAAGAGAGCCTCAAAACGCAGTATAAAAGAACTTTAAATTTATATGATGAAGTTTTTCCATTAAGATATTTTTCACTCAGTGGAAAAAAGTATCCATGGGATGAATTTCTAAGGAACTGATTTTTGTATCTCTAAAAAGATTTGTCTAGAAATAGAAAAATCACAAGACATGTAAAAATTAGGATATTTTTTTCAATAATTCTCACATCTCTATTACTCATGATAGTTGATACATGAAAGATGTCACTGAAACACTGTTTTCTGCATGAAACAAACTCTAAAGTGAACCAGCAGAGATAGGACTCATTTTTTCTTGCCAAGGGCAGAAATTTGGGGTTTCAATAAAACTGTATTAAGGTTGCAAGATGTCTCCAAAAAGAAAGTAGGTTGGTTTTGGTAACAACAACAACAAAAGGGATGTCCTATTTGCAGATTCATAATTTCATATCTATGATTTTTTAAATCAATAGCATGTGTATATGTTGCTATTGTGTTAGATGTGTTATTGTTCCCGTACTTAGCCACCCGTCTCTTGGTTATCTTAGCTGTTGTGTTTAGTATATAGAACTTTTTACAACCAAATAAAAGTTAATGGTCTAAATCTGTAACTGTTTATCATTTTAATTCCTGTAGGGATTGTTATCTTCTCAATCTTTAGATTTTGAAAAAAAAAACAAAACAAAACTGCATAATATGGTGTTTTTTTCTGGTTCCTAAGGGCTAAGTAATGTTTGCTCAAGCTGGCAAACCTACAGTACAGAAATAAGGATACCTCAATGCATGAGTATGAGGGATAGACAGACTATCTTATACAGTCATACAAATAATCCATATTTTTGAAAACTTAACAATCTTTATTGAGAATTTTTCAGCCAGCCACTGAAATGGAAAAATCACTTGGAGTGTGAAAATTCTGCATGCCCATATACAAAATCAATGCAAATAGTTGTCTGTTCCAGTAGATCTTTGCTGCCTTTCTCTGCCAGGTAGAAACTAAAAAAGGGTTTTGAGACTTGAGCACAGGTGGGGGAAGAAAATGCAGGAGAATTCACCACAGCTAGTAACACGAAGGGAATCAACAAATCAACATAACCGTGGTTGGCCTGATGAGGTGAGGGCGAAGAACAAGACAGTATGGACATTGCCTTTTTGTGTAAAGATTGGCTGAAGTAAACGGATTAAATGGAAATTAAAACAAAAATCCCAGGCAGAGACAGAATAATCAGTTTTTTTTCTCAAGATGAAATTGTTTCAGTCAGAAGTTGCTTTTAGAAGAAGATCTCACTACATAAAGAAATAAAATCAAGATGGAAAATTTATATAATGTAAACATTAAGAGATAATTGTTGCATCAGGAAAACATACCGCTTTATGAATGACTACCTGTGATTTTACTTTCATATCACCAAAAAAATGATTTTTTTTTCTATGAGAAAAGGAGCTGGAGGTAGAAGTAATAAATAAGTCTCATAATGTGTATTTCATACCTTAACAAAACTAGCGTGAAATTAAATAAACGTGTGTTCTAAAAATGAACTTATCCCTTTTAACATGTGGGGCTTAACTCAGGTAGCCAATTATTTGAGTGATATTTCTGAAAGTACAGAATACACAGTAAAGGTAAGAATTTAAAGCTAAAAATATTATATATATATTTATATATTATATATATTCATTTAGTTGACTAAGTTTGTATTAGCTTTATGAAATTCAAATAATTAGCTCAAAATAATTTCAGAAATCACTACAATAAATACAGTGCTTGATGAAGCTAAATGAATGACACAAATCCAAAGAAAGAAAAAAATGAAGCTATGAAAAAGAACAGAATTAGAAAGGAAATACATGTCCAGAGATGCAATAGAAATAACACATTAAAATTTTAAGTACAGCAAATCAGTGGGAAAAGAAAAGAGGAATTGCATAGATACCAAGATCAGTGAATGGAAATATCTGGAGTTAGGACTATAAGAAAAACTGCAGTATGATTATTTAATGTATCAATGATCTTGTTGAAAATGTGAACAATAGGTAGTCATTATAATAAGAAGGCACAATAATAGCACGTAAGATTGATAAGATTCATTTAACAAGGCATGTGATTACAGTGATAACTACTACAAGATGGATGTTATTGTTTGTATCCAAATAAATTGTAATAGAACCACTTTAAAGGACGAGGATAAGAAATCTGTACAAGCTATGATCCTAGTTCAATGTTTGAAATCCCAAGGGAGAGAGGTAATAAATGAGTTAAATGCAATAAAAAAGCACCCTTATCTAAAGCTGAGTTCCTGAGCAGCATGAAAATCAGAAGCTCTGTATGCTGGGGTGGATTTATCAAAGTACAAGTTTCTCCTTGCCTTTTAATAAGTATCTGTATAAAAAACAAAGAAGGTCATTGGCCAAAGGTAAAAATAGTACGGTTTATTTTAAAATTTAGTTAGCAGAATGTTATTTTATAAATTGTGTATTTGGTTATTAGAAGCCTGAAATGTTTCCTTATATTTATTAATGAAATCTGCAGGTTATACTCACGAAATCTATAGGTTACATTCATAACCATGACCAAGCCCAGTCAGCTGTATTGATTACAATCAGGAAAAGCATGCTAGATAGATCAAAACAGAACCTCATACTATATGAATGAGCAGGCAACAGGTCCAGCTTTGCCCTTTCTTAGAACAATCCTATAGTGTTTTACCTTACTATCTTTCTTTTTATTTTACTCATTATAAGTAGATGTGTGTTGTTTTAATCATTCACAAGGTTATCTGTTATTCTCACATAAATATTTTGAATAAAATCTGTATTTAAGAAGAATTCTTATAGCAGGTCTAGGGAATTGGAGCTGTAAATTATTTTTTCTAAAAGAGAAAATAAAATTGATTGTGCGACTGATTATGTAAGCCATTCACATCCTAAGACTATCAATTTCTAATTTTTCTCCTTTACGTTTTTGCCTGCATACTGTAGTCAATCATTAAGTAAGAAGATTTAAAAAAAATAAATTGTTATAGCCTCCTTGTTAATGCAGTTTTTCTCATTCAATGAACAGGAAAATTCACTTCATTGATATAATTTACTATCTACTTGATCTTAACTTTTTCAGCTACTTTGCCACCAAGGGTTTGTCCTGTCTTGGTCAGTCTCATTGGTATGTGATTGATTGCAGATGGTATTAAATAGATAGATGGTATTAAACAAAGACCAGAAGCTAGTAATCATCAAGTTACTTGATGTGGTCATAGACTTTTTACTTTCAAAGGGGCAGTTCTTCACTATATTGTCATCCTTTTTATAATATAAAGTTGCATATATATCCATATATGTTTTTTATGTATCTATATATTTCTGTATGTGGGTATTCATATATCCATATGTCATATATCCATCAATATGTATATGTGTATTTCCACATACCTAATAGCCAGAGAGATACATAGATACATAGGTAGGTAAGTAGGCAGAGATATTAAAAAAAAAAGATATAAATTTTTCTTTTTCTTTTTTTTTCTGAGATGAAGTTTCGCTTTTATTGCCTGGGCTAAAGTGAAATGGTGCAATATTAGCTCATTGCGACCTCTGCCTCCTGGGTTCAAGCGATTTTTCTGTCTCAGCCTCCCAAGTAGTTGGGATTATAGGCATGCGCTACCACACTCAGCTAATTTTGTATTTTTAATAGAGATGGGGTTTCATTATGTTGGTCAGGCTGGTCTCGAACTCCTGACCTCAGGTGATCCACCCACCTTGGCCTCCTATGCTGGGATCACAGGTGTGAGCCACCAAGCCCAGTCTAAATTTTGCTATTTTTGTATATGAATACAGTATATGAAGTACAAGCTGGCTGTTAAGATCAACAAAGGAAGTTCTTCAAAGAAGCTAGTAAGAACTAAACAGTCAAAAATTGAGAAGATCAGAACAAACAAAAGATTTTATTGGGTTCTGGTACTCTTAAGATCTCCCTTTCAATTATGTTTCTCCCTTCCAATTATTTACCTCATGGAAGAGGGAGTCAGATTATCCTAGTCTGACTCAGTCTACACAAATCTGTCTTTATTTTCTGTGTAGAGGGCAATGGTCGTGGAGCTCAGACAGAGGTAAAAGAGCTCAATCTCAGATAGTTTCATGATGAATTTAGCAGCCTCCCCAAAGAAATATATTTCATTTGAGTTAGATAAGACTATATAGCTGTGTGGTCTAGGAAGATGTGAGGCAATAATATAGATTGCTTCTACTTCAGTATTTTCCCTCATACTGACACTTATAATTGTAACATTATTTCTAGGAAAGCTGGGACCTAAACACATTGGTTTTCTTTTTCCAATAGATGCTGTAAATTATTTTGCAATAATGTATCAATCCAATAGAGAGATTAGATTTTTTATTTGACTTCAGTCATGAATTAATATCAATCCCAAATTACTCCTTTTCAGAATGGATTCCTATTCTATCAGCTTTTAAAATTGATGTAAAGATCGAGTTAACAAAAGTCTATCATTACAATGTTAGATGCTATGAAACAAAGAAGTAAAAAAGAAGTCAGGCAATGGTGGCTCACACTTTGGTAGGCCAAGGCAGGAGGATCGCTTGAGTCCACACATTTGAGACCAGCCTGGGCAACATGGTGAAACCCCATCTCTACTAAAAATACAAAAATTAATCCGGTGTGGTGGCATGGTCCTGTAGTCCCAGCTCCCTAGGAGTCAGAGGTGGGACTTTCATAAATTTGGGTTTGAATCACTTGAACCCAGGTAGCTGAGGCTGCAGTGAGCCATGAGAGTGCCACTGAACTCCAGCCTGAATGACAGAGCAAGACTCTGTCTCAAAAATTTTTTTAATTTGATTTAAAATATTATTTTCCTCCCAGTCATTTCAAAAAGAGAGGGAAATAAAAGATTTCAATAAGAATGCTGATTATTTTCTGTTAATTTTGAATAAATGATAATAGGTTGTTTGGCTGAAAACTGCCCTTTCAGCTTGCTTCATTAGTCCCGACTAGCATGTGCTATAATTTTAAGACAAAGCCCATGTGGTACAAACAAGGGAGCAATTACTTTGGCTTAAAGCTCGTAGTGCTTTGAACTTTATTTTTTCTTTAACAAGATCACTTTTGGACTTTGTACAGATTTTATTTTCTCACATAAAATTATGTTCTTATCTACATTTATTAAATGTAAGGTTTAATTTTATTGACAGAAATAAAGAAATGCTACATTAATTGCTGGGTGATGCAGAATATGGTAAGTTAAGTATTAATGAGAATTGTATTTTACTGTGTTCTAAGAGCCAAAGAAGTATTTGACATAATATTTGCGAGTCTGAATTATAGGAACATTCTAACAGCATTAAGAAATTATATATGAAAAAAATTATATGCCATAAAACTATTTTATCTGAATCATATTTCTTAGTATTCTTCTCTATTAAACAGCTGACTTAGGGCTTTAGAATATCCTGAGAAATGATGTCCTTCTAAGTGGGATTCATAAATATTTCTTGACAAGAAAAGACACATTTACTCTACATTTTCAGCATGCATTATTTTATGACTTCAAATTGCAACCCCAGATTTTTTCCCTTATTGAACTATTTTTAATTTGTGATAGAAAAATATATTTCAATTATTGTGCAAGAGAAATATTTCTCTAAAGGGAAAATGAACTATAATATTGAAAAGAGACAACCTTTGTGGGTATTTTTTTGCAATCTGTTTAGCAGGAGAAATAAAAGACACACGAAAACTTTTTTGTGCTTGAAGCAAATTATTTTATGCTAAAGTGAAACTACTGTCAAAATCAGCAAATATTTATTGAGCATCTCTATGTTTAAGAAACTCTTCACATATCTACATATGTCATTTATATCCATGTAGATAGGTGGATTTCCATATATCTATCTCACCATAGCTCTGTGCTGTAGGTTCACAGACCTAAAGAAAAACATTGCTGCCCAGGCGCGGTGCCTCACGCTTGTAATCCCAGCACTTTGGGAGGCCAAGGCAGGCAGATCACAAGGTCAGGAATTCGAGACCAGCCTGGCCAACACAGTGAAAACCCATCTCTACAAAAAATACAAAAATGAGCTGAGCATGATGGCAGGTGCCTGTAATCCAGCTGCTCAGGAAGCTGAGGCAGAAGAATCGCTTGAACCCAGGAGGCAGAGGTTGCAGTGAGCTGAGATCACGCCAGTGCACTCTAGCCTGGGTGACAAAGCTAGACTCAGCCTCAAAACAACAACAACAAGAACAACAACAAAAACACTGCTGCCTTAAAATAACTTACAAGAAAAATGCTTTCTATATCAGTTAAGCCATTTATAAGCATTTCTAGGAACAGTAAAATAGCAGAGTACTTGACTAATGGTTACATAATAATAAAGCTTTGATTTGCTTGTTATATCAAGAAGTCAGTCAGTCTCAGGGCTGGTCAGTGCAGTGAGTGGGTACTTCTGCAATTCTCTCTCTTTTATTTTAAAATCCAGTAAGTCTGTGCTGACTCTAAATACCACACTGTCCCATTACAATGCTTAACACTGGAAGAAAAAAGAGTAGAAAAGGGAAACTTTATTACCCTGTGTCTTTCCTAAAACAGCACAAGGTGTTTCTGAAAAGCTCGTATCTGACTTGCAGAGTAATGAAAGGAAAAGGTTAATATGATATGCCTTGGCCAGTGGCTCTTGAAGCGTCATCTATGGGAACTTGATAGAAATCCAAATTTTCAGGTTCCAAACCAACCTTACTGAGTTAGAAACTGGCAGTGGAGCCTGCAGATGATTAACAAGCTCCTCAGAACATTATGAAGAATTCTAATGTTTGAGAATTACTGTTATCCCAATTGTGATTCACTCCCAGCGGCTGGATATGAATTAAAGTCTCCAATCATACTTTCCAGAATTTTCCCTAAACTCTAGGCTCTTCTGCATTTTTCCTGTGACTTGAAATAACAATTAGAAGTCATCAAAGGCCATCAAATTTATAGACAGAAAGTTCTTAAAAATGATAGAGTTCATTATTATAAGGTATCATTTCTCCTTTAGGGCTTTTGGTTGCAAGTAACAAACATGGAAATTTAAGTGAAACTGGCTTGAACAGGAAAGGAGCAGAAAAGTAACTCATGTCAGGTCATGTAGGGTCTTATTAAGAAACTCAGGTGATACAGTAACAGCTGGGCTTAGATCTTTTCTCTTCCAGGCTGGCTTTACTTATGGCATTTGGTTTCTAGGAGCTCCAGGATGGCATTTATCGAAGTGCAAATCTAGAGTAAATATAAAGTTTATTTTCACTTACTGATGAGCCTGATTGAAGATTATATACTATATGTTGTTCAATAATTCCTTCCTGAATTAGTCACTCTTACTCTAGTAATGTTTTAGGCCATTTAGCTGAGATCGAAGTTATATGCCCATTTTCAGATGTAGGAATAGATTTAGATTCCAATCTCATGTTTAAAAATGTGGTTATCACCCACAGTTAGGAAGGTTCCTTAATTCCAAGAGGGAAGGGGTTTGGAGTAGCAAAAGTAAATAATGGTCATTTAAATCTGTAAAGTCATCTGTGAGGAATAGAACTCATCAAAGAATAAACTAATCCTACCTTGGGTCCATAAATGCAGCTGTGTATACACAAGATGTTGAAGTATCTTTATTATGGAAATGCTAATGATATCTTTTTCCAGAGTAAAGTCAGTATACCTTGACTACATGATGCGGTAGCTAGAAACGTTAATGCAGTCTTTGGAAATTATTTCTTTAAAGCATGTTTCCTTTTTAGTACTTAAATCTCAAATGAGTTGTTTTCTTCTTTCCATCCACACCATCCCTACCCAGTTTGATTATCTTCCATCTTGGTTATGCTGTTTGTTCCTTGCTTTAATTTTAATCCTTCTCTATTCTAGCCTCTAGGGTATCAGATTGTTTAAGACAACTTTTCATTTTGGAATTAATTTATACTTACAGAAATAAATAGAGTAATACAGAAAGTTCTGTTGTATCCCTCTTGCAATTTCACCCTTTGTTATCACCTCACAGTACCTTGTTGTATTAATCAAAACTCAGATTTCAACAATGGTGGATTACTTTATGTGAACTCCAGACTTTAGTTGGATTTCACCAGTTTTTCCACAAACATCATGTGTTTCAGAAGCTCATACAGAGTACCACATGGCATTTAGTTGTCATGTCTTTCCAGTCTCCTCTGTTCTGTGAGAGTTTCTCAGTCTTCCCTTGTTTCCTTGTCATCTGACTTGGGTTTGTCTGATGTTTTCCTCATGGTAAGATTGAGGTTTTATCTTCTCAGAAAGAACATGTCAGAGGTGAAGCAATCTTCTCACACTGTATCAGGGAACACACAATGTCAACATAAAATTAATGGTGAGATTAACTTAACTATTTGGTTAAGATAGTTTTGACCATGTTTCTCCATTTCTCTACTATAAACTTCCCATTTTCCCCTTTCAATACCCTCCAGACTCTCACAGATATACAGGTGGAATATTCCTTATCCAAAATGCTTGAAAACAGAACTCTTTCATATTTCAGATTTATTTTGGATTTTGGAATATTTGCATTATACTTACTGAGTGAGCATCCAAAATCTGAAAATCTGAAACTGGAAATGCTCCAGTGAGCATTTCATTTGATGGTTATATTCCCAGTCAAAAAGTTTCAGATTTTGGATTATCGGATTTGGAATGCTCAAATTGTATATATCATATGCGAAGATTTAATCATATGCTAAGATTTATTTGTGTATAATGGTTTCATATGTCTATGGCCCTTAAAGTTGGAAGTTCCTATATGATTGGAACCTACACATATATGTATAATAAATATATACATTCATAAACAAATGCATATAATATACTAATTTAAATATCAAATGTGGTATATTCAGGATTCACCAAATATTAGGAAATGATAGCATTAATAATCAGGCCAAACTTTTCTCTGTGGAAGATTGTCAGCTCACTGGTGATTAAAATTTGTTTACTACCTAACTGGGCGTCATAGTCAATAGGATAGTTCTGAGTTACAAATGCATCATGGCAATTTTCTCTCATAATCAATTCTGGTTTTTGGGGACTAAAGAAAAATATTTTAAACCTATCAAAAATGGGAATCTAGTTTCAATGGAAATCTATTGAAAATTTGCATTATGGCCTGAATTATGTCCCCTAAATTTTATATGTTGAAGTCCTCAACCCCAGTACCTCAGAATGTGACTGTATTTAGAGATGAGGTTTTTAAAGTAGTGATTAAGTCAAAGTGATCTAATAATTTTGTTACTGATGCCCTTGTAAAAGGAAATTTGGACACACAGAAATACAGTGAACACATGAAAGATGCCATGTGAAAACGCAGTGAGAAGCTGTCCATCTGAAAGCAGAGGAGAGAGTCCTTAGAAGGAACCAAACCTTTTGACACCAAGCTTGTCACACCCGCAGCCTGAGGGCCACATGCAGCCCAAGATGGCTTTGAATGATGCCCAACACAAATTTATAAACTTTCTTGAAACATTATAAAATTTTTATGCATTTTTTTTAGCTCATCAGTTATCGCTAGTGATAGTGTATCTTACACGTGGCCTATGAAAATTCTTCTTCCAATGTGGCCCAGGAAAGCCAAAAGATTGGACACCCTTGTTCTGACACCTTGATCTCAGAATTCTAGCCTCCCAACCATGAGAAAATAAACTTAAGCCAATCAGTCTGTGGCATTTTGTCATGGCAGCATTAGCAAATGTATACAGCCACAATTAGCTTTCCCAAAATAATATCACATTAAATTTCTCCAATTCCTTCAAATACCTGTTCTAATAATACGATGACCAGCCATCCCCATTTGCATAGTATTATGCTAGTTTTAGTGTCTGAATTCTCTCATCCTGGGAAACCTCTTAGTGTCATTCATGTATGAGTTTTTAAACATCTTGGTCGCTTCTCTAAGGTGGTGTTCTACGTTGATAAAGACTCTCTTATAATATAGACTCCAGGAGATTTTAGTAGCCTTTCTATAATCTACCCAGTCCAAGGTTTAGTGAGATGATGTCATGTGGACTGTACATGCACCAATATTTGAAGGCATCTATGAAGATGTTCTTTATTTAAATCAGCATCAAATTCTACCAGAACAAGCAAGTTTAGTTTGTAAGTAAAGACGAAATGACTGGACGTTCTAAATGGATGGACTTTGAGTTCTTTTGCCAGGGTACTTATGATGATGCAGACTTAATGTATATGCTTTCACCTGGCCTCCCTGGTGACCTGCATTACTTATTTGTCAGAGAAAATGACTACCTTAAATCTAAGAAAGCAGTGAGTATTTATCAAATCTAAAAAATCTATGTAACTCAAAGGGAAATTGAATTCATGACTCTGCTTCATTCATACTAATCCCAAAGCAAGTGAACAATATAAAAGATATTAACTCTTGTCCCATCTTCATGTAGCTCTTGTTGTATTACTAAGGGTCATTGGAGGCTGGCTAACTAGTCACTATTCTTAAAATGAGACTGACATTAATTAAGAAGATAGCATAATGAAAGAGCAGGAGGGAACAACTTGTTCTGATTAACATTCTGAGTCATTGATAACCCCATTAATAGAACTCAAACAAGTCTGAAATACTGTGGCCTTGGAATCTAACTTGAAACAAGAGGTTTACAGTGGGAGAAAGCACAGAGTAATGCCCGATACAATGAAATCCAGGCTCAGGTTATAAGGATTTGTACCCTGGCTCTACCATTCAGCAACTGTGGCATCTGAAAAGTTATTTAACTTTTCTGCAACTTTGTTTTCCAATTTATAAAGTACTATTCCTAAGAGTTCCTCCCTCATTTCATCACTAGTCAGCTGATTTCATCGATTTTCCTGACTCTTCTGAGCTTCTGTTTGCTCATTTGCAAATTACTGGTTTTGACTGTCTCAATTGATTGTTGCCAGGATAAAATAGAATAATGTATGTAAAGACCCCAACCCACATTATTCTTCTTCTTCTTCAGTCGGTTATAGAGGTGTTACATATAATTTGTTTTTCCCTAATAAATAAAAATGTAAACATGTGATTTATTATGTCACATATAATTTTCAGTTGTAAAACAATTTATGTTGCTACATGATGTATCTTTTGCTGATGCATACTTGATGTCAGGGGCACAGGGCATTGCCTGTTAAACTTTGTACGCAAATTATCAATGTCAAAAATAAAAACTAAGGAAGATGGATTAGAAAATGAATATTTTTTATCTTGAGATAAACAAATATTCCAAGTCCTAATCATCATATTTTCTGCCACATGTGCAGGTCTATTAGTAAAACTCTGTCTTATCTCAATTAAATTTTATTCATTTCTCCTATTTTTATCTAAAACAATCTCTCCTAATCTTTGTATAGCAATAATAAGTAAAACATTAAAAAAATTATTGATTCAAAAGTCTATTTCAAAGTTTTACAACCACAAGGCAAATTTATATTCTGAGGGAATTAGTCTTAATTTATATAATCAAAAACAATGAAAATAGAAGGAAAACATAAACATAAATTCTGAGGAAATATTTGTTTCATTCATTCAGGGAAACATTTTTCTTCAATTATGACTGAATAGTAATAATTTTTGTCTTACAATTTTTTTCATTTGCTTTACTTCAGCCATTACATTACATTGATGTAACTTTATCTATGGTAGTCATTATTTCAATTATTTATATATATCTTCACTTCTGATTTTTCTAGACATATTTATTGCATTGCTTCACTTTTCTCATTTTTTGCTCATGATATTAACCAACTTAAATCATAATACAAATAAGTTTGATAAAGAAAACACAAGAACATTATCCAATTTGAACACCAATTTTGATGAAACCACTATGAATTAAATCTTCCAAAAACTTTATATCTTTAAATCAGTATTTTTTTACTTCTATAAATAGTATATCTTAAAATACATTCAAATAAGCATATAATCTTAAAATTATTAGTTTTCTTTAGACAGTGGAGTAGGGTGACTGTAGTTAGTAACATAATATTGTATATTTTAAAGTTGCTAGAAGAGAAGACTTGAATTTTTCACAAATATACAAATGATAAATACTCTAAGTGATGGTTACCTCAAACGCCCCAACGGCTCATTACACATTCTATGCATGTCACAAAATATCACATGTACCCCATAATATGTAAAACAATATGTGCCAATAAAAATTAGTTTTCTCCTAATTTTATTTAATTTTATATTCCTTCAATTTTTTTTTGTAATTGCTATTTTGGCTAGGATGTATACATAGGAGAAATGACATAATGTCACATATTGAGGAAAATATTTTGTGTGATTTTTTTAAAGTTTCAAATGAAGCTTATTTAAATTACATACTCCTCGGTGTGCTTTTTTCCTCATGTTAGTCTAGGAAATCTCAATTCAACTTAAATACCTTCTTTCTAACTTATTTTATCTTACCTAACTTATCTAGCTTATTTTCTCTTCCTAACTTACTTATCCTAGTGCTCTTGAATCTATTAATATGTAACCATTTCCTTACTGAGAGTCAGTTAAACAAGATTATTTTAATAACTTCTTTGTCTCTTTTTTTTTTTAGCATATTTTTAGATTATTGTTAAAGTCTTGGGCTCCAGATACAAGACTCATTCTTTCCAAACAGCTGTGATTAGTATAATACTATTAGTATCTATGTTATTCATATATGATTTATTCATGGAAACTCCAATTTTACCTCATTAGAATTGTCACTTGAAATTTCCACATTCCCTACCATTTTACTTGTAACAATTTCCTTTTCTATTCTTAAAAAGAATTTCTAACATATATTTTCTTTTTTTTTTTTCCTTTTTTTTTAATTTTATTTTTTATTTTTTATATATACTTTTTATTGCATTTTAGGTTTGGGGGTACATGTGAAGAACATGCAAGATTGTTACATAGGAACACACATGGCAGTGTGATGTGCTGCCTTCCTCCCCATCACCTATATCTGGTATTTCTCCCCATGCTATCCCTCCCCAACTCCCCACCCCCTGCTGTCCCTCCCCTTTTTCCCCCCAACAGACC
>PVKV010023364.1:0-33516 GCA_004027835.1 Alouatta palliata | reverse complement strand
ATCATCGATGGGCATTTGGGTTGGTTCCAGGTCTTTGCTATTGTAAACTGTGCTGCAATGAACATTCGTGTGCATGTGTCCTTATAGTAGAATGATTTATAATCCTTTGGATATATACCCAGTAATGGGATTGCTGGGTCAAATGGAATTTCTATTTCTAGGTCCTTGAGGAATCGCCACACTGTCTTCCACAATGGCACTAATTTACACTCCCACCAACGGTGTAAAAGTGTTACTATTTCTGCACATCCCCTCCAGCATCTGTAGTCTCCAGATTTTTTAATGATCACCATTCGAACTGGCGTGAGGTGGTATCTCAATGTAGTTTTGATTTGCATTTCTCTAATGACCAGTGATGAGAGCATTTTTTCATGTCTGTTGGCCTCATGTATGTCTTCTTTTGTAAAGTGTCTGTTCATATCCTTTGCCCACTTTTGAATGGGCTTGTTTGTTTTTTTCTTGTAAATCTGTTTTAGTTCTTTGTAGATTCTGGATATCAGCCCTTTCTCAGATGGGTAGATTGCAAAAATGTTTTCCCATTCTGCTGGTTGCCAATTCACTCTAATGACTGTTTCTTTTGCCATGCAGAAGCTGTGGAGTTTGATTAGGTCTCATTTGTCTATTTTGGCTTTTGTTGCCAATGCTTTTGGTGTTTTAGTCACGAAGTTCTTGCCTATGCCTGTGTCCTGAATGGCTTTGCCTAGATTTTCTTGTAGGGTTTTTATTGTGTTAGGTCTTATGTTTAAGTCTTTAATCCATCTGGAGTTAATTTTAGTGTAAGGTGTCAGGAAGGGGTCCGGTTTCTGCTTTCTGCACATGGCTAGCCAGTTTTCCCAACACCATTTATTAAACAGGGAATCCTTTCCCCATTGCTTGTTTTTGTCAGGTTTGTCAAAGATCAGATGGTTGTAGATGTGTGGCATTGCCTCTGGGGCCTCTGTTCTGTTCCATTGGTCTATATCTCTGTTTTGGTACCAGTACCATGCTGTTTTGATTACTGTAGCCTTGTAGTATAGTTTGAAGTCCGGTAGTGTGATGCCTCCAGCTTTGTTCTTTTTGCTTAAAATTGACTTGGCTATGTGGGCTTTCTTTTGGTTCCATGTGATGTTTAAGGCGGTTTTTTCCAGTTCTGTGAAGAACATCACTGGTAGCTTGATGGGGGATAGCACTGAATCTATAAATTATTTTGGGCAGTATAGTCATTTTCATGATATTGATTCTTCCTAACCATGACCATGAAATGTTTCTCCATCTGTTTGTGTCCTCTCTTATTTTGTTGAGCAGTGGTTTGTAGTTCTCCTTGAAGAGGTCCTTTACGTTCCTTGTTAGTTGTATTCCTAGGTATTTTATTCTGTTTGTAGCAATTGTGAATGGCAGTTCATTCTTGATTTGGATCTCTTTAAGTCTGTTATTGGTGTATAGGAATGCTTGTGATTTTTGCACATTGATTTTGTATCCTGAGACTTTGCTGAAGTTGCTTATCAGTTTCAGGAGATTTTGGGTTGAGACGATGGGGTCTTTTAGATATACAATCATGTCGTCTGCAAATAGAGACAATTTGACTTCCTCCTTTCCTATTTGAATACCCTTTATTTCTTTTTCTTCCCTGATTGCTCTGGGTAGAACTTCCAATACTATATTGAATAGGAGTGGTGAGAGAGGGCATCCTTGTCTAATGCCAGATTTCAAAGGGAATGCTTCCAGTTTTTGCCCATTCAGTATGATATTGGCTGTGAGTTTGTCGTAAATAGCTTTTATTATTTTGAGATACGTTCCGTCAATACCTAGTTTTTGAGAGTTTTTAGCATAAAGGCTGTTGAATTTTGTCGAAGGCCTTCTCTGCATCAATTGAGATAATCATGCAGTTTTTGTCTTTGGTTCTGTTTATGTGGTGAATTACGTTTATAGACTTGCGTGTGTTGAACCAGCCTTGCTGGTTCATCCCCGGGATGAATCCTATTTGATCATGGTGGATAAGCTTTTTGATGTGCTATTGCAATCGATTTGCCAGTATTTTATTGAAGATTTTTGCATCTATATTCATCATGGATATTGGCCTGAAGTTTTCTTTTCTTGCTGAGTCTCTGCCGGGTTTTGGTATCAGGATGATGTTGGTCTCATAAAATGATTTGGGAAGGATTCCCTCTTTTTGGATTGTTTGGAGTAGTTTCAGAAGGAATGGTACCAGCTCCTCTTTGTATGTCTGGTAGAATTCGGCTGTGACCCCATCTGGACCTGGGCTTTTTTTGGGTGGTAGGCTATTAATTGCTGCCTCTACTTCTGCCCTTGTTACTGGTCTATTCAGGGTTTCGACTTCTTCCTGATTTAGGCTTTGGAGGGTGCAAGTGTCCAGGAATTTATCCATTTCTTCCAGGTTAGCTGGTTTATGTGCATAGAGTTGTTTGTAATAATCTCTGATGGTGGTTTGTATTTCTGTGGAATCTGTGGTGATATCTCCTTTATCATTTTTTATTGCATCTATTTGATTATTCTCTCTTTTCTTTTTTATTGACCTGGCTAGTGGTCTGTCTATTTTGTTGACTTTTTCGAAAAACCAGCTCCTGGATTTATTGATTTTTTGAAAGGTTTTTGGGTCTGTATCTCCTTCAGTTCTGCTCTGATCTTAGTTATTTCTTGTCTTCTGCTAGGTTTTGAGTTTTTTTGATCTTGCTCCTCTAGCTCTTTCAATTTTGACAATAGGGTGTCAATTTTAGATCTTTCCTTGCTTCTCATGTGGGCATTTATTGCTGTAAATTTTCTTCTAGAGACTGCTTTAAATGTGTCCCAGAGATCTGGTACGTTGTGTCTTCGTTCTTGTTGGTTTCGAAGAACATCTTTATCTCTGCCTTCATTTCATTGTTTATACAGTCAACATTCAAGAGCCAGTTGTTCAGTTTCCATGAAGCTGTGTGGTTCTGAGTTAGTTTCTGAATTCTGAGTTTTAACTTGATTGCACTGTGGTCTGAGAGACTGTTTGTCATTATTTCCATTCTTTTGCATTTGCTAAGGAGTGATTTACTTCCAATTATGTGGTCAATTTTAGAGTAGGTTGGATGTGGTGCTGAAAAGAATGTATATTCTGTGGATTGGGAGTGGAGAGTTCTGTAAGTGTCTATTAGGTTTGCTTGGTCCAGGCTTGAGTTCAAGTCCTGGATATCCTTCTTAATTTTCTGTCTCGTTGATCTGTCTAATATTGACAATGGGGTGTTCAAGTCTCCCACTATTATTGTGTGGGAGTCTAAGTGTCTGTAAGTCATTAAGAACTTGCTTTATGTATCTGGGTGCTCCTGTATTGGGTGCGTATATATTTAGGATCGTTAGCTCTTCTTGTTGCATTGATCCTTTTCCCATTATGTAATGTCCTTCTTTGTCTCTTCTGATCTTTGTTGGTTTAAAGTCTATCTTATCAGAGACTAGAATTGCAACTCCTCCTTTTTTTTGCTCTCCATTTGCTTGGTAAATCTTCCTCCATTGCTTTATTTTGAGCCTTTGTGTATCCTTGCATGTGAGATGGGTTTCCTGGATACAGCACACCGATGGGTTTTGGCTTTTTATCCAATTTGCCAGTCTGTGTCTTTTGATTGGGGCGTTTAGCCCATTTACATTTAGGGTTAATATTGTTATGTGTGAATTTGATCCTGCCATTTTGATGCTAGCTGGTTGTTTTGCCCATTAGTTGATGCAGTTTCTTCATTGTGTTGATGCTCTTTACCATTTGGTATGTTATTGGAGTGGCTGATACTGGTTGTTCCTTTCTATGTTTAGTGGTACTTTCAGGAGCTCTTATAAAGCAGGCCTGGTGGTGATGAAATCTCTGAGTACTTGCTTGTTTGTAAAGGATTTTATTTCTCTTTCACTTATGAAGCTTAGTTTGGCTGGATATGAAATTGTGGGTTGAAAGTTCTTTTCTTTAAGGATGTTGAATATTGGTTCCCACTCTCTTCTGGCTTGTAGGGTTTCTGCTGAGAGATCTGCTGTGAGTCTGATGGGCTTCCCTTTGTGGGTAACCCAACCTTTCTCTCTGGCTGCCCTTAGCATTTTCTCCTTCATTTCAACCCTGGTGAATCTGACGATAATGTGCCTTGGGGTTGCTCTTCTTGAGGAGTATCTTTGTGGTGTTCTCTGTATTTCCTGGACTTGAATATTGGCCTGCCTTGCTAATTTGGGGAAGTTTTCCTGGAGAATATTCTGAAGAGTATTTTCCAGCTTGGAATCATTCTCTCCGTCACATTCAGGTACACCTATCAAACGTAGATTAGGTCTTTTCACATAGTCCCATATTTCTTGGAGACTTTGTTCATTCCTTTTTACCCATTTTTTTCTAATCTTGCCTTCTCATTTCATTTCATTGAATTGATCTTCGACCTCTGATATCCTTTCTTCTGCTTGATCAATTCGGCTGTTGAAACTTGTGTATGCTTCTCGAAGTTCTCGTGTTGTGTTTTTCAGCTCCATCAATTTACTTATTTTCCTCTCTAAGTTGTTTTTTCTCATTAGCATTTTGTCAAATCTTTTTTCAAGGTTCTTAGTTTCTTTGCATTGGGTTAGAACATGTTCTTTTAGCTCAGCAAAGTTTCTTATTACCCATCTTCTGAAGCCTGTTTCTGTCAATTCATCATACTCATTCTCCATCCAGCCTTGTTCCCTTGCTGGTGAGGAGTTGTGATCCCTTGTAGGAGGAGAGGCGTTCTGGTTTCAGGTGTTTTCATCCTTTTTGTGCTGGTTTCTTCCCATCTTTGTGGATTTATCCACCTGTCATCTTTGTAGTTGTTGACTTTCAGATTGAGTCTCTGAGTGGACGTCTAGTTTGTTGATGATGGAGTTATTTCTTTCTGTTTCTTAGTTTTCCTTCTAGCATTCAGGCCCCTCTGCTGTAGGACTGCTGAGGTCCACTCCAGGCCCTGCTTGCCTGGGGATCACCTGCAGCGGCCTCTGTGCTTTTGTTGAGAGCTGCAGTCCTGAGCGGCTTCTAATTGGCCATCTTGGATCCATCCTCCTTTTTTTTTTTTTGAGATGAAGTCTCACTCTGTCACGCAGGCTGGAGTGCAATGGCACGATCTCAGCTCACTGCAACCTCTGCCTCCCAGGTTCAAGCAATTCTCCTTCCTCAGCCTTCCGAGTAGCTGGGATTACAGGTGCATATTACTATGACTGGCTCATTTTCGTATTTTTAGTAGAGACGATGTTTCACCATGCTGGCCAGGATAGTCTCGGTCTCCTGGCCTTGTGATCTACCGGTCTCAGCCTCCCAAAGTGCTGGGATTACAGGCATGAGCCACGGTGCCCAGCCCCCACCTTTCTGTTTGTAAACCAGATAGTCCTCAACTTCAATGGTATAGAAATATCGGGTGTTTTTAAATGCATGTTCTCTAGCTGAGCATGGTGGCACGTGCCTGTAGTCCCAGCTACTTGGAAGGCTGAGGTGGGAGGACCACTGTATGCCTGGGCAACAGAGTGAGACTGCATCTCTAAAAAAGAGGAAAAAAGTACATATTCTCCATCTCCTTCCCCAAAGATTGTGATGTTATAGACTGAGGTGGGGTTCAGCAATCTGCTTTTATTTATTTATTTATTTATTTTGAGACAGAGTCTCATTCTGTCACCTAGGCTAAGTGGCACAATCTCGGCTCACTGAAACCTCTGCCTCTGCCTCCTGGGTTCAAGCGATTCTCCTGCCTCAGCCTCTTCTGTAGCTGGGACTACAGGCACGTGCTATCACGCCTGCCTAATTTTTGTATTTTTAGTAGATGTCGAGTTTTGCCATGTTGGCCAGGTTGGTCTCGAACTCCTGACCCCAAGTGATCCACCCGCCTCAGCCTCCTAAAGTGCTGAGATTACAGTTGTGAGACTCTGCTCCCAGCCAGAAATCTGCATTCTAAACAGCAGCCCAGATACGTCTAATGCAGGTGATGGACAATCACACTTTGTCGAAGAATATTGCCCTTGATGAAAGTTCCGTTTTACAGACTTGATAACCTAACCTAATTTTTAAATGTTTCTTAGAAAACTTTTCTCATTACAGAAACAGAAAATCTGTGGGAGCTTAACTTTGCAGCATCACATGCTAGAACCTGTTCAGCGGATTCCCCGATATGAGATGCTCCTTAAGGACTATCTAAGGAAATTGCCTCCTGATTCCCTGGACTGGAATGATGCTAAAAGTAAATGCTATTTTTGTTTTCTCCCTATTATGGAATAATCAAGTGACCAAGCAGCATTATGGTTTCAAAGGGAAGTATATGTCACAGCTACTTTAGTCAAATGTTGCTATTAGAAGATAATTTCACTGGAAATTTTTGTCAACATCTCAGTTAGGCAAGTCACTTTTGAGCCAAAATGACAAGTTTAGGGCAATCCAAATCACATTTCTTTTGCTGGTTTCATGTTATTCAGTGGCTCTGAAATATAAAATTACAGTCTTAATGACATCTAGAATGGCAATACACAATTTCCTTCTCAGCAGAAGAATACAGCCATTCAGAATTACAAGACTGCTGTTTAATTAGGTTGGTGCATGCCAAGAAAGCTAAGGTGACATTTACTATGTAAAAATAACCTAAGCAGAGGTGGCTTTACCTGCCCTAACATTCCTACCGTAATAGGAAATGGTGCTTTTTATTGTCCAATAACATTTTCTCCAAGAAAACTTTATTTCACTTCTCTTAGATTATCTTATTTTTCATTAGATTATAATGAAAGGGTTTTGTTTTTGCTTTTGATGGAATCTTGCTCTGTCACCAGGCTGGAGTGCAATGGCACGATCTCCGCTCACTGCGGCCTCCACCTCCCGGGTTTAAGGAATTCTCCTGCCTCAGCCTCCCGAATAGCTGAGATTACAGGCACACGTCACCACGCCCAGCTAATTTTTGTATTTTTAGTAGAGATGGGGCTTCACCATGTTGGCCAGGATGGTCTTGATCTCTTGACCTCACCATCCACCAGCCTCGGCCTCCCAAAGTGCTAGGATTACAGGCGTGAGCCACTGTGCCCGGCTGAAAGGGCTTTTTTTTTTTTTTTTTTTTTTTAGACTTACGAGTTTCAATAATACTTTAGCTTTTTCATGTGCTTTTACAAATCAATCAACTGTAAAGGCATGAATGAACATTTAAGAAATAAGAATGGCTTGATATTCAACAAGCAGTAATGGTACTCGTATATAACCTTAAAACATTGCTACCTTCCCTTATAATTTCTTGTTTTCTGTCATAAGTGAATCTTGATGAGAGATGAAGTACATAAAACATTATTTTTTGTCTTTGATTGTTAGCCTTTTCTTTTTTGTTTTTACTTTGAGACTAAGTCTCGCTCTGTTGTCCAGGCTGGAGTGCAGTGGCATGATCTCTGCTCACTGCAACCTCCACCTCCCTGGCTCTCCCTGGTTCAAGCGATTCTCCTGCCTTAGCCTCCTGAGTAGCTGGCATTATAGGCACCCGCCACCATGCCTGGCTCATTTTGTATTCTTAGTAGAGATGAGGTTTCACTGTGCTAGCCAGGACGGTCTCGATCTCCTGACCTCATGATCCCCCCACCTCGGCCTCCCAAAGTGCTGGGATTACTGGCGTGAGCTACTGCGCCCAGCTAGCCTTTTCTTTTTTTAATTATTATTATTTTTTTGAGAAAGAGTCTTACTCTGTTGCCCAAGCTGGAGTATAGTGACGTGATCTTGGCTGACTGCAGCCTCCACTTTCTGAGTTCAAGCGATTCAGCTGATTTTTGTAATTTTAGTAGAAACATGTTTTCACCATGTCAGCTAGGCTTGTCTCGAACTCCTGTCCTCAGATGATCCACCCCCCTCAGCCTCTCAAAGTGCTGGGATTACAGGCGTGAGCCACCGTGCCTGGCCCTGATCCTTAGCCTTTTCTTGAACACAAGCTGTTTCAGATATGTTTCTCCCACCATTTGAGTGACTCTGACCACAGAAACTTCTCTTCTCCATTCGCCCTTTCCATACTATAGAATGAACTTGACTTCCCATCTCAAACCAACTACTTCCTAGGAACTCTGCCCTGTCTCCATTTTTTACCTGTCTTGCCTGACTGCTTGATTCGAGTGGCAGGTCTAGTGGTGGGGGTGGAGGTGGAAACACCACGGCTCTTCCTCAAACTCATCTCTAGAGCAGTGGCTTTATCCCATCTTATTTTGTCTTCCTGGATCCTGGATCTTGTATCAAATGCACAGCATTGCCCATATCAGAATAGTTCTTTAAAATGTAAATTAAAATTCAGTTTCTTCTGTGCTCAGACTTTGGTATCCCCTTAGATGCCCATATCAAAAATGCGGTAGTTGGTGACATGGTATGGCATTTTATTACTTTTTTTGTTTGTTTGTTTTTCCATTGCTACTTTCACTAAAATTCTAAGGAAATCACATAAGAAGGGCCTTTGGTGACCTGAAAGTAGGAATGAAAGCAGCAAAAGTGCATTCTGTCCAGCAGTGCATGGAAGACAAAAAAATGTAGTTGAAAAGTCTCAGGGTTGTTGTGGTAACAGAATTAGGCAGGCCAGCATTCACAAAACAGAAAAGAAAGGATGAAAACAGGACATGATTTAGGATTGAGAGATTTTCCCTGGGGTCAGTCCAGCAAGAGGCCTCTTCGCCAGCAGCCCCTGGAGCTCTTGTGATGTCCACACCAAAAAGTTCCCATTCCCACCTGCCCCAGCAACAAAACCCTCCAACACTGACCCCTTTCACCCAACCCAGGCTAGAACTGTGAATGTATTTTCCCAAAGAAAGTAGGCTATGCTTAGTAATAAATTTGCTCATACAATTAGTAAAATATTTACTACTGCTGAAATATTTTAGAACTTTTGAGTCAGAAACCTGGGTTTAAGTATGGCCCTCCAATAGCATAGGTCTGTGACCTTAACCCGGTTGTATTACTTCCCCATTTCATTCATCTGACAAGTGGAGCTAAAATACTTAACGGTTTAAGGCTGTATAAGAATTGATACTGTAATAAAGTACCTAGTATGGAGTTAGTGTACACTGTAAGTTTCAAAAACTTTGAGCATAGAAGAAACTGAGTTTTTGTTTATGTTTTGGAAAACTATTCTGATTTGGGCAGTTCTGTGCACTCAATATAGGAACCAGGATAGAGGGAGACAAAATAAGTTGGACTGGGGCCACTGCTCAAGAGATAAACTAAGGAAAATCAGTGATGTTTCTCTCTCCTTGTTAATTTTGATGGTTCATTGTCAATTAAACCTGTGAGCCTAACCTTCATGTATGACTTTTTATAAGGAAAGATGAAGTGTCAATTAATCTGCTTACAAATGAACTTCAGAAAGTATCCAATTTGTAAATGGAAAATGCCACTATTTTTGTTGTATCTTTGGTTTCAGACTTTTTAGTAAGTTACTCAGCTATACAGAAACACAGGAAGAACAAAGCATATTTATTTACTTTTCTTTTTTTCCCATGTAGAATCACTTGAAATTATATCTACAGCAGCAAGCCATTCTAATAGTGCAATAAGAAAAATGGTAAGTGGTTTTCAGAGGAGACAGGAACCTTCTGATTAGACAATTGTCAGTAATACTGCCCAAATCTGTGTAGATTTGGACCAAAGTGAATTGAAATAGATGAACCAAAAAGATTGTTTACAAAATGTTTAATGTTATCGGAATAACTGTCTGAACTTGCTAATAACTGATGCAATTTATATCAAAATGTATGCTTACCCCCAATCCCTTCTGAATTATATAGATTTTAGTTAAGCTCAGAGTATTATTAAAGCTACTCAGTTGAAACCTGCTTGTATGTGATGTTGCTGTTTTGTTTTCATTTCCTAGGAGAATCTAAAGAAACTCTTAGAGATTTATGAAATGTTGGGAGAAGAAGAAGACATTGTAAACCCTTCAAATGAACTAATAAAAGAAGGACAGATCCTCAAACTAGCTGCTCGGAACACATCAGCACAAGAACGCTACCTTTTCTTAGTGAGTATTATACTGTTGGCAAGTCATATAAGAATTGTATATACAAATGTGGCTGGGCATGGTGGCTCATGTCTGTAATCCCAGCATGGGAGGCCAAGGCAAGTGGATCACCGGAGATCAGGAGTTTGAGATCAGTCTGGCCAACATGGCAAAACCCTGTCTCTACTAAAAAATACAAAAATCAGCTGAGTGTGGTGGTGGTTGCCTATAATCCCGCTACTCAAGAGGCTGAGGCAGGAGAATTGCTTGAACCTGGGAGGTAGAGGTTGCAGTAAGCTGAGATCATGCCACTGTACTCCAGTCTGAATGACAGAACAAGACTCCATCTGAAAAAAAAGGAATTATATATAAAAATAGTTGTATACAGCTTGGAAAAGTAGAATGTTGCCTTATTCACCAAAGCAATTACATCTAACCTGGCTTAGTCAACAATGTCTGGATTCCATTTAGGGAAGTATTCTAAGTAATGTATTTTTTGTACACTTGGTATGGAAGGCAGGCAGCAGTGGCCCATCTGGAGTGGTTGGTGCAACAATACTGGCTGCAGTGAGGGAGACATGGCCAGGGCAGCTACCCAGCTGCAGCTGCTGACCCAGGCGTTCCTGTACTCTCGGGCCCAGGAAACCCCTGTACACCTGCAGGCTCAGAAATGCCTGCTCCCACTGCCTGGCCTCTGCCCACTCCCAACACCTGTTCCAATTTCAGAGCAAAGTTGGGGCCAAGCCTGGGTGGTACTGCAAACCAGCGGGATGTGCACACACTTGGGGCAGTGCTGATATGCCAGTCCCCTGGTGCCCCTCAGTCCCCTTCAGACTTTGAGTGCCAACAAGCACGGGAGGGAGGCCAAGGGGGTGCTGAGGGTGGCTCAGTGCAGGCCTATGGGCACCTTTCGGTACAAATAGCCTGGGCATTGAGGATGGCAGGTTGATGGCAGCTGGAGGCAGACAGGCTCCTGGGCAGAAAGAGGAGGGTCTGCAGTGCAGCCCGCCTTCAGCCCTGGGACAGCCTGAAGCCTGGGGGCCAAGCTGCCAGTTCTATGGACCAGAGCAAGAACTTATGGTGCATTTTCCAGGCCTGCCCATAGCTGCCCGTAGACCAATCGGCATGCACTTCCTCCCCTGTGAAGCAAATAAAAACCCTGGACTCAGCCAGACTCAGGCAGACATTGGAATGACCTGCCTGTGGAGAGGAGCTACCCACTGTAGGTCTCAGCTGAGAGCTGAGCAGATGTCGGGACAACCTGCCTGCAGAAAGGAGCTATCCACTTCAGGTCTCTGGAGAGCTGTGCTGTCGCTCAATAAACCACCTCTTCACCTTACCCTCCAGTTGTCCACATACCTCATTCTTCCTGGATGTGAGATAAGAACTCGGGACCCACTGAATGGCAGGACTGAAAGAGCTGTAACACAAACAGGGCTGAGACATGCCCCCACTCATCATGTTGTAGGCAACAAAAAGGAGAGAAGAGAGGAGAGAAGAGCAGCTGCCCTTCGTGGAGCCCAGACATAGGAACTCCCTGAGCCAGGGCTATACCACCCTGTTTGGGGCTCTGTTTCCTGGTATCTCCACGCTTCCAGGTGCCACCACGTTCCCCAGTGCCAGCAGTGGAAGCTGCTTGCAATACGCTTGGTCCAGCCACAGCTTTGCAGGGAGCCGGCACCCATGCTGGTGCCTGGAGCTGTTCCCCTTAGCTGAGCGTAATGTATGCACCTGTAGTCCCGGCTACTCGGGAGGCCGAGGCAGGGGAATCGCTTGAACCCAGGAGGCAGAGGTTGCAGTGAGCCGAGATCATGCCACTGCACTCCAGCCTGGCGATAGAGCAAGACTCTATCTCAAAAAATAATAATAATAATTAATAAATAAAGACATCAGTTTGAAAAGAGCCCCTGTCAAAGCTTAATAAACGTTAGCTTTCATTCTGATTGTTATTAAAGAGAAACAGACACATGGGTGAAAAGGCTGCCTGGCGACTGGCACAAAATACATTCTTAGGATGTTATTCATGTCTGACTTTTCTGCTGCAAGGCAGTCATCTCACCCAACATAGCATGAGTTGTCATGGGAGCCTAGAGGCTTCTGTGTCTGTTTTCAGCCTCCATTGAAAGGAAAACTTAAGAACTGTTGGGCAGAGAGGGGTGTTCAGTACAAGGGGTCTTGAAAAGTTCATGAAAAATGCATATTACGAAAAAACCATGCATAGATTTCAAAGCTTTTTTGCAACAAAATAAACCTGTACTAACTTGTTATAACATGTCTGAACAGTATCTGGTTTGATGCACTAAGAAGTGTAAGACATCAGTTTGAGGCCTGGCACAGTGGCTCATACCTGTAATACCAGAACTTTGGAAAGTCAAGACAGGAAGATGCCTTGAGCTTAGGAGTTCAAGACCAACCTGGGCAACATACAGAGACCACCCTGTCTCTACAAAAAAACTTAAAAAATTAGCTGGGCATGGGCGTCCACCTCAGTTCTTTAGGATGGACCAGCTGCTTGAGAGGCTGAGGCAGGAGAAGCTCTTGAGCCAAAGAGTTCCAAGGCTGCAGTGAGCTATGATCATACTACCCAGCCTGGGTAACAGAGTGAGACCCTGTCTCAGAAAAATAAATTTTAAAAAAATCAGCTGGGCACAGTGGCTCATGCCTATAATCTCAGCACTTTGGGAGGCCAAGGTGGGCGGATCACAAGGTCAGGAGATCCAGACCATCCTGGCCAATATGATGAAACCCCTTCTCTACTAAAATACAAAAAATTCGCCAGGTGTAGCCGCAGCTACTCAGGAGGCTGAGGCAGGGGAATCGCTTCAACCCAGGAGCCAGAGGTTGCAATGAGCCAAGATTGTGTCTCTGCACTCCAGCCTGGTGACAGAGCAAGACTCCATCTGTAAATAAATAAATACATACATCTGTTTGAAAAGAGCCCTTGTCAAAACAACATGAATTCGGTTAAAATTGAAGCACGAACAAATATCAAACATATGGTGAAGCTTGGATGCAAAAATGGTGAAATAATTGATGCTTCATGAAAAGTTTGTAGAGACAATGCCACAAAGAAATGAGCAGTTTACAAATGGGTAACTGATTTTAAGAAGGGACGAGACACTGTTGAAGATGAAACCTGCAGCAGCAGACCATCCACATCCTTTCACTAGGAAAAAATTCATCTTGCTCCTGCCCTAATTGAAGAGGACTGACAGTTAACAGCAGAAGCAGTAGCTGATACCGTAGACATCTCAGTTGGGTTCATCTTGCACAATTCTGACTGAAAAATTAAAGTTGAGCAACTTTCCACTAAATGGGTGCCAAAAATGTTGCACCCAGGTCAGCTACAGGCAAGAGCACAACTTTTGGTAGAAATTTTAAGTAAATGGCATCAAGCTTCTAAAGCATTTCTACAGCAGATTGTAATAGGAGATGAAACATGGCTTTCCCAGTACAATCCCGAAGACAAAACACAATCAGACCAATGGTTACTGAGAGGTACAAGTGATCCAGTCAAAACGAAAGAGGTCCAGTCAAGAGCAAAGATCGTGGCAAGGGTTTGTTGGGATGTTCAAGGCAATATGCCTGTTGACTTTCTTGAGGGCCAAAGAACAATAACATCTGCTTATTTTGAGAGTATTTTGAGAAAGCTAGCCAAGATTTTAGCAGAAAAACACCCACGGGAACTTTTCCAAAGAGTCCTTCTAAACCATGACAATGTTCCTGCTCATTATTCTTTTATATATATATATATATACTTTTTATCTTGCTCATTATTCTTATTAAACAAGGGCAATTTTTTGAGAGTTTTGACAGAGAATCATTAGACATATACCTTACAGTCCTGATTTGGCTCCTCTTCTTTTTGTTTCATGATCTTAAAGAATCTGTGAAGGACACCCATGTTTCTTCAGTTAATAGTGTAAAAATTACTGCATTGCCATGGTAAAATTCTCGGGACCCAGGGCTGGGCACTGTGTCTCACACTTCTAATCCCAGCACTTAGGGAGGCTGAGGCAGGCAGATCACAAGGTCAGGAGTTCAAGACCAGCCTGACCCAATATGGTGCAACCTCATCTCTACTAAAAATACCAAAATTAGCCAGGTGTGGTGGTATGTGCCTCTAATCTCAGCTACTCAGGAGGCTGAGGCAGGAGATTCACTTGAACCCGGGAGGCAGAGGTTGCAATGAGCTGAGATTGCACCACTGCACTCCAGCCTCGGCAACAGAGTGAGACTCCATTAAAAAAAAAAATTCTTAGGACCCTCAGTTCTTTAGGATGGACTAAATTAAATGGCTGCTATCATTGATTACAGAACTGAACTTGGTAGAGCTTACATTGAAATAAAATATTTTTCTTTTAATTTCATTTCTCCACAAACTTTTAAAAGTCTTTTTGTATCAGTCATATTTTTAAAAGAACATTTGATTGTTTTATGACCCAGCAGTTCTACTCCAAGTTTGTATAACTCAAGAAATTGAAAACACATGTCTGCACAGAAACTTGTACATGTTTGTCCAAAACAGCATTATTCGTAATAGCCAGAAAATTGAGACGACCTAAATGTCCGTCAACTGAATAGGTAAACAAAATGTAGTATGTTCATGCAATGAAATATTATATGTCAAGAAAAAGGAATAAAAACTTACACATGCTACATGGATTAACCTTAAAATATGTCAAGTGACAGAGGCTTGTTACAACAGACCACATACAGTATGGTTCTCCTTATGTGAAACATCCAGAAACGGCAAATGTATAGAGACAGAATGTCATTAGTGGTTCCCTAAGACTAGTGGGGAATGGGAAATGGGCATGAGGTTTCCTTTCAGAGGCATAAAATGTTCTGGAATTGGTGATAGTTGAACAATTTACAACTATCCTAAAAACCATGATTTGTACATTTTAAAAGAGTAAATTGGCCAGATGTGGTGGCTCATACCTGTAATCCCAGCACTTTGGGAGGCCAAGGTGGGTGGATCAGCTGAGGTCAGGAGTTCGAGACCAGTCTGGCCAATATGGTGGAACCCCATCTCTACTAAAAATATAGCAGGTTTGCCAGGCATGGTGGCACAGGCCTGTAGTCCCAGCTACTCAGGAGGCTAAGGCAGGAGAATCTTTTGAACCCAGGAGGTGGAGGTTGCAGTGAGCTGAGATTGTGCCACACACTCCAGCCTGGGCAACAGAGTGAGACTCTGTCTCAAAAAAAAATGTAAATTTTATGGCATATGAATATCTTCATAATTTAAGAATGTGTATTTTTACCAGATTAACTATAAAAATTCTCATTTGTGCTAAACAGAGAAGTACTTCTTTCACAGGTCATACAGAAAGCTAAATAGAAAGCAAAGAGGTGTCGTGTTAGGGTTCAGAGTCCTCTTCAGAGGTCTATTGTAAAAGATCAGATGATTGCCATCAGAAAGGCAAATCGCGGTGAGGCAGGGGTATGGCGTATGAATCGAGAGGGCAGTGGGGAAGCACCAGCGTCAGTCAGGAGGCAGAGGAGCAAGCAGAAAACATGGGCAAGAGCCTTTATTGTGGTTTCTGCAGGAAGGAATGGGCAAGACAGAGCACCCAGGTGAGGATTGGCTAATTTGAATAATTTCTTTAGGGCTTAGGGGCTGTTTTCCTGGCCCTGAGGTGATTAGGGAAGGAGAATAGTGGCCCAGAGAGTAGGTGTTCAATACAGGAGGTGACTGCGATTGTGGCTTCTGAATTGGTTGGTTTCTACATGATAGGCATGCTGCTCTCTCTAGGAATTGGGTAACTCTGGGAATGGTAGTCTTGTCAGTGTCAAAAAGGCCTTAAGATGCCCAAAATCAAAAATACATAATAAAAAAACATGCTTAATACACTACTCTAGGCAACGTAACCAGGAGTCAATGTCTTTCCTCTGGCTTTGCCTTTTAGGTGCACAGGATCAGTTTCCTTTCTCCTCTTCCTCATTAATGTGCCAGTGTCTGTAGTTAAACTTTGAGCTCTGGGTCTAACCAATTGCCTTGGCTTAATTCTCACATTTGGGAGTTATTTTGGAAAGAGGTTTATGTTGAATATCTTGATGCAGAGCTGAATTAAACAGCTCTTTGGAGGACAGGCGGCTAAGAACCTTGGGAAAAGTGGCAATCAGTGACTGAGGAAAAGACCCATCCTGTTCCAGTTACCTTTTTTATTTTTATTTTTGAGACAAAGTCTCCCTCTTGTTCCCCAGGCTGGAGTGTAATGGCACAATCTCAGCTCACTGCAACCTCCGCCTCCTGGGTTCAAGCCATTCTTTTGCCTCAGACTCCCAAGGAGCTGGGATTACAGGCGCCTGCCACCACGCCTGGCTAATTTTTGCATTTTTAGTAGAGACAGGTTTTCACCATGTTGGCCAGGCTGGTCTCTAACTCCTGACCTCAGGTGATCCGCCCACCTCAGCCTCCCAAAGTGCTGGGATTACAGGCGTGAGCCACCTCACTTGCCCGTTCCAGTTACTTTAGGCTGTCAAACGTAACATGCCATTGCCTCCCAGGAGAATGGGGTCATGTGGCAGGAATTTTAGGAAAGCCACATTCATTCTTTGAAGACCATCTTAGAAGCATTTCCAGTGTCACGTTGACTGTTTTCCTCCACCCTCTCCAGTGCTGTGCTTGTCACAGAATCCTGCCTTGCCAGCACGCATTTATTCCCATGGAGTCTCTTGTTCTTTTACTTGTAGAAACTTCAGAAGCACCATTTTTCTTTTCTTTTCTCTCTGGAAGGGTAATGAGGGCTAGTTTTCTGTTTCCTACACTTGGGATATTACATTTGTCTGGAAAACCAAACTCTATTTAGAATCTGCTATCTACTTTTAAATGATCTTCATGTGTTTGCATGTTTGCTTGCCTCCACACCATACTTTTTCGTTGTTAACGTTAAGTAGGATTCTGTTTAATGTAAGCCATTTCATGTTGCTGTCACAGAACACCTGAGACTGGCTAATTTATAAAGAACAGGGATTTATTTTCTGCAGTTCTGGAGGCTGGGAAGTTCAAGACTGAGGGGCTGGCATCTGGTGAGGGCCCTCTTACTGCATGGTGACATACAGAAGGCGTCACATGATGAGAGAGAGCAAGAGATCCAACTCATGGCCTCAAGCCCTTTTTTAATCTGCATTAATCCATTCATAGATTAATTCATAGATTAGTGGAGCCTTCATGATCCAAACACTTACCATTAGGCCCCACCTCCCAGCACTTCTACATGAGGGATTAAGTTTCCAACACACACTTTTTATAGGACACATTCAAACTATAGCAGGTACTCTGTTGAAAGTTTAAGAAAAAAATAAAATCACCAAATTATCCCACAAAACAACCGAAGACTTTTTATTATTGGCCCTTTGGAGTTGTTCTGTTCCTTATTTCCTTGTAACTTGATAGATTCAGATTCTTTTTCCCTTAACTTATCTAATCTTTGAACACAGAGCAAGCACTAGAAATTTTCTCCACCAATATCCTGTTACCTTTGAAAACAAACATGAATTGAAGTTGTCACTGGTGAGAAAATGAAATTGAATTATTTCAGTCAAATATATTTTTAGAGGCTTGAAATACAAATAATTGAACAGTAGAGATGAAGAAAGAGGACCCTCCCTGTGTTTTTAATAATATTGAGGTTGGTGGGTTTTGTCACAACCTAGGACTTCTGGAAATTGCTTCGCTAGTCTGAGATTGCTTCACTGATCACTACTTCTAAGCTATGGGCTTGAAATAAAAGGAAATCTCCTACCCTCAAAGGGAAAGTCAATGTTCTTCATGCCATAGTCGCTATAACTTCTTTTTTCAATATCAGGGGAAACCCAGAGGGAAGTAATTATTTGTGAAAGGTGGTGATGGCTTTTGCTATGAGCACAAGGTTCATGGAGGAAACAGGACTGGCTACTTGGTTTCTTCCTATATATGACCTCATCATCTTTGTAAGCAATGTTTTACATTCTGCAAGAGCTCCCACCTTCACCTATGCAAAAAAGAAAAGGATATTCATTGACTAGTATTAGATTGTGATCAGAACTATTTAAGATTAATATAGAATTATTGGGCAGGGCATGGTGGCTCACACCTGTAATCCCAGCACAGTGGGAGCCCGAGGCAGGTGAATCATGAGGTCAGGAGTTCAAGACTAGCCTGGCCAATAAGGTGCAACCCCATCCCTACTAAAAATATAAAAAATTAGCCAGGCATGGTGGTGCATGCCTGTTGTCCCAGTTACTCAGGAGGCTGAGGCAGGAGAATCACTTGAACCCAGGAGGCAAAGGTGGCAGTGAGCCGAGATCGTGCCACTGCACTCCAGCCAGGGTTACAAAGTAAGACTCCGTCTCAAAAAAAAAAAAATTAATATAGAATTATTGACAGTTTAGAATGCGAAGCCCCATTTAGGGAGAATATAAGGGAGGTAATGTAGTCCTGAAAGCATGAACGGGAAGGAGAAGCATACACATTTATTAGATAATCTGTCATGTGAGCGTAACTACAAATGGCAAATGCTAAGAACCTCCATACTCATGGACTTGTTTCTCTAAAACAGCATGAGTGCTGAACTTTAGAAAGCCAGCTTGAGAACAAGTAGCGGATAACTCACAAAGCTTATGCTATACCATTACATTTGTCACTCAGTTTGCAGGAACAATTTGGTTATTGTTGGTGGCTGGAATGTGTGACCTCTATCCCTTGTGCTGGTGACTCCTGCAACATTCACAGCTTCAAACAAATATCCTCCTGAGAAAGGCTTGATAGAAGAGAGAAAGAAGTGTTAACAAGAACACTTAGCAAGCAAGCTGTTGCCTCAGTCAAACTAGGATATGGATGGTGATAAAAACCTTTTGGAACTTTTTTTCAGATCTCTAAAATCTATGTAAAATGCGGGTGTCATTGCCAGACTCAGATGCCAGTAGACAGTTAGTGATAAAGGCCTATATCCCAAGAGGATATATTTGAGAGGCCAAGACAGAGGATCGCTTCAGCCCAGGAATTCAAGACCAACTTGGGCTGCAAAGCAAGACCCCATCTCTATTTAAGAAATAAAGAAGGCTCTGTCTATTATTTCCAGAATACAGGTTATATCTTGGGATATATCTATAATGTATTTAGTGATCATTTATTTCTACATTCTCCAGTGTGGAACTGAAATTTGTAACACTGGCTACAGGAAGTTACAAAATGTGAAAACAACTGGTGAGAAACAAACTTCCAGAATGACTATTACATAATGTCACATAAACTTGTTGGAATGTTTTCCATACCCATTGACCTTGTCTTCATAGCAGTGTGGAGCTGAACAGAGGGCCTAGAAGGACAGATCTAGACTCAAGTCCCAAGGAGAATAAATGAGAAGACTTGTTGAATTTAAGCACTCAGTCTGTGCAAAGCACTGTTCTAAACATTTCACATTTGTTTCATTTAATCTCAGCAAGCTGTGTGACTTTTACAGATAATGACCTTGAGGCATGAGGGTTAACACAGCTCATAAGAGACAGAGTGGAGGCTTGAGTGCTTCTAGTCTGGCTTCAGAGCCTCTGCTAATAATAGTACTCAGCTGAAAGTAAAATTTTAGAGAAAATTTGAAGAATTATTAAATTGAGAAATCTTGAAGCAAGTAAAATAAAATCATGTTGAGTTTAGCCCACATGCTATTGGGAAAGTAAATTTTACAATGTAATTTTATTCTCTAATTGCTCTTGTCTTAGAAAATATATGTAACTCTAGAAAAAACTTGAGAATCACTATATATGAAGAAAGAAGATAAGTATAGACCTTCTCTTAGGAATCTGCCCTCAAATTAACACAAATATTTAGGGTTTATTTCTTTGCATGTTTTAACATATTCAGAAATGAATTAAATGCTTTCATAAAGTCCTTGAATGTGAATTTCTATTGTATCAGCCTTCTAACATACCATTTTTCATGCAGTTAATAGCCCTTACTTTTTTTTTTCTTTTTTTGCGATGGAGTTCACTCTGTCACCCAGGCTGGAGTACAGTGGTGCGATCTTGGTTCAAGAAACCTCTGCCTCCCTGGCTCAAGGGATCCCACCTTAGCCTCCTGAGTAGCTGGCACCATATGCATATGCTACCACACCTGGCCAAGTTTTGTATTTTTTTGTAGAGATGGGGTTTCACCGTTTGGCCAGGCTGGTCTCGAACTCCTAGCCTTAAGTGATCCACCCTTCTGGGCCTCCCAAAGTGCTGGGATTACAGGTGTGAGTCACCTCACCTGGCCAGCAAGGGGTGATAATTGTTAACTAGAAATTAGGGACTGTACATAATTTGATTCAGTTTCAAAATTATAGTCATTTTAAAAGTACATCTTGTAAAGAATAAGACTCTGTCTTTAAAGACCTTTAATAAAACTGATGGCTTTTCAGAAAATTCATATGTGGTAAATTCTTATGCAATACTTAAGGATTCATAATGCTGTTCAAGAGTACTGTGTGATCATGGAGACCTTGACCCTATGGCTTTTTATGTAGTAATGTCCAAACCCCACATGTTCTAATGAGATTTGAACTAATAAATTGGCTGTTTTTTAAAAGCTTAACATTAAACACTCTAGTAAAAAAAAAAAAAAAAAAATTGCTGACCGGGTGCTGTGTCTCATGCTATAATCCCAACATTTCAGGATGCTGAGGTGGGAGTATCATTTGAGGTTAGGAGTTAAAGACCAGCCTGGGCTATTGTATTGTAAACAGTAGCCCAGGCCGGTCTTTAAAGCCCATCGATGAGAAACTGGACAAGGAAAATGTGGCACATACACACCATGGAATACTATGCAGCCATAAAAAAACGATGAGTTTGTGTCCTTTGTAGGGACATGGATGAAATTGGAAACCATCATTCTCAGCACACTGACACAAGAACAGAAAATCAAACACCGCATGTTCTCACTCATAGGCGGGTGTTGAACAATGAGAACACGTGGACACAGGGAGGGGAGCATCACACACTGGAGTCCGTTGGGGGTATACGGGAGGGACAGCAGGGGTGGGGTGGTTGGGGGGAGATAACATGGGGAGAAATGCCAGATATAGGTGACAGGGGGATGGAGCAAACCACCTTGCCATGTATGTATGTACCTATGCAACAGTCCTACATGATCTGCACATGTACCCCAGTACCTAAAGTAGAATTTTTTTTAAAATTCATTTTCTTTAAATTAAAAAAAAGAAAAGACCAGCCTGGGCAACATAGCTAGACCCTACGTCTACAAAAAAAAAAAAAAATGTAAAATTGAGGCCAGGTGTGGTGGCTCACCTCTGTAATCACAGCATTTTGGGAGGCCGAGGCAGGAAGATTGCTTTAGTTTAGGAGTTCAAGACCAGCCTGGGCAACATAGCGAGAGCTCATCTCTACTAAGAAAAACTAGCTGGGCATGGTGGTATGTTTCTGTAGTCCCCCATACTCAGAAGGCTGAGGTAGAAGGATGGCTTGAACCCAGGAGTTAAAGACTGCAGTGAGCTATGATTGCACCACTGCACTGCAGCCTACGTGATAGAGTGAAACCCTATCTCAAACATTATAATAATTGCTAAATATTACTTTCTTCTTCTAACACTATTTTAGATTTGCCCTCTAAGATACATCAGTGAGAAATTCTTGCGTTTCAGAACTTACAAAGTTAAGAACTTAAGCTCCTGGTATATCAAACAAAGGTCCTTAGTAATTTGTTGTAAATTTATTGAACTAATTTACCTAGTGCAGTGGTATAAATTATTGATTTACATAAATACCAATAAAATATGTCTGAGCCATGAGTGGGAAATACATTTTCAAAATGTAAAAATATGATTTTTTATACAGTATAACCTCAATGTCTTAGTAAATAATTTTGCTCTTGCAGGAAGTGCTATGTTCTCTAGAAATTACTTGGAATTTTTGTCTAGGACTACTTTTAAAATTGGTCAGTTTCCCCTATTTTCTTTACTGATACATGTTCTCCTTCTTTGCAGTTCAATAACATGCTACTGTACTGTGTGCCCAGATTCAGCTTGGTAGGCTCTAAATTCACAGTTCGAACCAGGGTTGGCATTGATGGAATGAAAATTGTGGAGACTCAAAATGAAGAATATCCACATACTTTCCAGGTATCTGGGAAAGAGAGAACACTGGAACTGCAGGCCAGGTGAGGTGACCATTTCTATCACACTGCTTTCCCAAATCATCACAATGAATCATTAGAATAGAATGGCTCTGAGGGTTTTTCCCAAGTGAATGCTGCGGATCTCTGGGAATCTGGTTGGATGTAAATACAGAGCTCTAAGTTCTTGAAAAGCAGGAGTCATGTCTCCTCTCTCTTGATTCCTTCCTTCATAGTGCCTAGGACAGTGGTTTGTAGACAGTAAGCATTGAGTAAATTGATTAATCCTTCCTCCACCCCTCCTTTTGGTCCACAAATATTTATTGATGCTTATTATTCCATGCTAAACTCTGAGTCCTTGAAAGAGTCTACATTTTAGGGGCTATGGGACACTTGAATGGAAAGAAATGTTGGTAAAGGGCAGGGTGGTAAGGGTAAAACTTCTCCCACCATAGTTGCAGGATGCATGAAGGGAGCCATTAGGGGCTCAGGTGGCCTCTGGCAACCAGGATTTCTGGAAGGTATGGCTCTTGTGTTTTTACTGATTGGCAGAGAAAGGGTTGGAGTTCTGGCTAACATTCCCCTAACTACTATAACCATTTTCTTTTTCTTTTTCTTTCTCTTTTTTTTTTTTTTTTTTTTTTTGAGACAGAGTTTCCCTCTTGTTGCCCAGAGTGGAATGCAGTGTCACCATCTTGGCTCACTGCAACCTCCACCTCCTGGGTTCAAGCAATTCTACTGCTTCAGCCTCCTGAGTAGCTGGGACTACAGACGCCTGCCACCACCCCCAGCTAATTTTTGTATTTTTAGTAGAGACGGGGTTTCACCATGTTGACCAAGCTGGTCTCGAACTCGTGACCTCAGGTGATCTGCCTGCCTCAGCCTCCCAAAGTGCTGGGATTACAGACATAAGCCACCATGCCTGGCCCATAAGCATTTTTTAAAGGATAAAAAAACCCATGAGAACCACTGCAGTTGATCATAGCTACTTCATGCATGAACCTCTGAAATATAGAGTGCTGTCAGGTTTTGAAATACCTGCTTTAGAAACAGTCATCCAGGTTGGGCGCAGTGGTTCATGCTTGTAATCCCAGCACCTTAGGAGGCTGAGGTGGGAGGATCACTTGAGATCAGGAGTTCAAGACAGCCTGGCTAACATGGCAAAATCCTGTCTTTGCTAAAACTACAAAAATTAGCCAGGCATGGTGGTGGACACCTGTAATCCCGGCTACTTGTGAGGCTGAGGCAGGAAAATCGTTTGAACCCAGGAGGCGGAGCTTGCAGTGAGCTGAGATCCCGCCACTGCACTCCAGCCTGAACAACAGAGCAAGATCTGGCTGAAAAATACACAGTCATCTATTTATTCAAATGTCTAGCCTGGTAAAAATTTGGATGCTTTGGAAGGTCCCAGAGCAGAAGGTGAAGAACCAGTCCTAGCTCTAGTGGTGTTAATACCCCAGAATCCATGGAGACTCAGGATGTTCTTCTGATCCTTTCCACTGTTGGCTTATGTTTCTGGCTGCTCAGATGAATTTATTCTGGATATTTATATTTAGTAACTGCCAAAGCTTAAATTTCAGATTTTAAAAAGAGAACAAATCATTTTAACAGGAATCTGTGCCCAAGGAGTCCAAGAATTGGTGAATTTATAGTTACGGAAGGTGGCAGGCTGGGAAAGTTTGAAGAAACAGCCAGTTCTTTGATTTCCCACAGAGAATATATACTGAACTTCCTTTTCCTTAGGGAGCAGGTAGCATTTCAAACTTGCGTTTGAATGTCATGATTTTCCTACCTCCTCATGGTGGGATTGAGTCCCAGCCCCTCAAACCCAAGGGAAGAATATATGATGCTATGCTGAAGGCTCTTGACCGAGTCCTCACTCAGTGGTTGATTTACTGAGATACTGGTCCTGGCAACAGGGAACACTCATCAATAGTTTGTTGTTGTTTTTTTTTTTTTTGAGACAGAGTCTTGCTCTGTTGCCCAGACTAGAGTGCGGTGATAGGATCTTCGCTCACTGCAACCTCCACGCCACAGGTTGAATCAGTTCTTGTGCCTCAGCCTCCTGAGTAGCTGGGATTATAGGCGCCTCTCACCAAGCCCAGCTAACTTTTTTATTTTTTAGAAGAGACTGGGTTTCGCCATTTTGGCCAGGCTAGTCTCAAACTCCTGACCTCAGGCAATCCACCTGCCTTGGCCTCCCAAACTGCTATGATTCCAGGCGTGAGCCACTGCGCCCAACCTCATCAATAGTTCTGATCATCACAGTTTTCATTGCAGAAGAATGAAGGCTTTGCTGACTCTGAAATTTCAGCACACTTCCAATGTGCAAATCCAAGAGATGTGTCTCACCATAGGGAAGATATTTCTGAGGTTTCTTAGTTTGCCTAAATGGATATTTTCAGTCCTTTTTTAGCCAGTCGGGCTATTTTCTCATCAAGATGGGGCTAATTGGTGAGGAATTTTCTTAAGTACAGTCATCACTTTATAACATTCCAACACACAGCACTGGATACCTTCCAATTTGTGTTAGAAACATGGTTGTTCTGGGCCGGGCGCAGTGGCTCACGCCTGTAATCCTAGCACTTTGGGAGGCCGAGGTGGGTGGATCATCTGAGGTCAGGAGTTCAAGACCAGCCTGGCCAACATAGTGAAACCCCATCTTAAAAAAAAAAAAAAAGAAACATGGTTGTTCTGTCTTAAATTTCTTATTTACCTATTCTCATTGCTCTAGTTATATTTATGTTTGTATGGTGATTTTGAAGATCTGAATTAAGTGATTACTTTCAGTATGATCTATCATGCTCTCTCTTTTTTTTTTTTTTTTTGAGATGAAGTTTTACTCTTGTAGCCCAGGCTGGAGTGCAATGGCATGATCTTGGCTCATTGCAACCTCTGCCTCCCGGATTCAAGCAATCCTCCTGCCTCAGCCTTCCAGAGTAGCTGGGATTACAGGCACATGCCACCACACCTGGCTGATTTTTTATTTTTAGTAGAGACGGAATTTCACCATGTTGGCCAGGCTGGTGTCAAACTCCTGAACTCCGGTGATCTGCTCGCCTCGGCCTCCCAGGGTGCTGGGATTACAGGTGTGAACCACCGTGCTCGGCCTATCGTGCTCTTTTAAGAATGGGACAAACACTGAAGTTCCAAGACAGAGTGTCAGAGAAAGTATGTGGAATCAAAATTGGGCATCTATTTGGAGATATTTAAAGAGTATTTGGTTCTGAAGCTAACTAGGGAGAAAAGATTTCACTTTTCTTGCTAAGGTATGAGTCAGACTCAAGACTGAACTTGTACATTTGTGCTTCTTCTACTTTTAAAAAGAAAAAGTATTCTATTTTAGATACGGAATACTATTATGGTTTTCTATTCTAAGTGGAAATAAAAGTATAGTAATAAGTAAACTAAAGAGGGAAGAAACCTACCTAAAACAAAAAGCAGTAAGGAATTGTTGGGGTCTCTGCATTTGAAAGGCTAAAAGCAGCTGGCAGATAACTGTGCTTCCAGGGCCATAGAGCTGTGGGGCAAGGCAGAGCAGTAGGGAGAGTTTTTTTTTAACTTTTTAATTTTTAATTTTGAGAAGCAAGATTGAAGCCCCAGCTGAACAATAAGCAGAAGCTTCCACTTGGCAGACACAGATTCCAGCAGCATTCCTGGCATATCATGGTGTTCAATAATCAATTTGCTGGAAAGACAGATTGTGACACGGAAACAGTCCTCTAGCCAGTCTCATGCATATTTCATACCTGTGGGAATCAGGCAGGTGACCTTCAGGGTGGAAGTGAAACTAAGCCCCTCTACCAGGCGCATACAAACAGAGCACACTCTGATCCTCTTCAGAATTCTTCAGATTTGGAGATTGTACCCAGTTTAGAGTCCACTAAAAAGGATTTTTCAAATGCCATATGTGACAGCAGCCAGCAGCGTAAGCTACCTGCAAGAAAGAGGAAATGAAGTTTGGCTTATAGGGAAAAGGGAACCTGACTACAGTCAAGGAAATGTTTTTTCTGAACACTGGGGTCTATTAATCTGTGAAACTTCCTTCCTACAGGCATTTAAATTTTTTATATGCTTTTCTTTATCTAAAAATGGGTTAGGTTTGATATTGCCTAAAGCCTCCTAAGAACTGGAAAATAAAATTAAATTCTTTATAAAGGAAATGTTAAATAGCTCCCTAAGGCTTTACAGAGATACTTCAGATTTTCAAAGATAATTATTACCTCTTCTAAGATGGGCTGTGACTAGTAGCCTTTAGTAGCCTTCATGTGTTTTAGAAAACTGAAAGATCAGCTGTTGTGTATTCAGTATAATGCTATATATACAGTCACCTGATATATCTAACCAGATGATGGTTATTAAACTTTATGTCGGGACAGTATATTAATGGAAGCTAAACCTAACTAACCCCATCACATTTTATGTGTACCAAAGTCAGCAGATAGTCTGAATCTCTATTCAAGAAGAATTTCATTTGTTCAATTGCCAGAGATTAATTTTTACTGTAATTCCTTCCATAACATCCCTGAATTTTCCAGAAAGTTGGAACAACATGAAAGCATAGTTTCATTTACCAGGTGTAAATAATCGTTAATGTTCTTTGCATTCACTTTAATTTTGTTTTATTTTAGTTCTGCGCAAGACAAAGAAGAATGGATCAAGGTAAGCCTCCTTTTTCTTTTCTTTTTTTTTTTTTTTGAGACAAGGTCTCATTCTCACCCAGTCTGGAGTGCAGTGGCGCGATCACGTCTCACTGCAGCCTCTGCCTGGGCTCAAGCAATCCTCGCATCTCAGCCTCCTGAGTAGCTGGGGCTATAGACATGCACCACCATGCCTAGTTAATTTTTGTTCGTATTTTATAGAGACGATGTTTTGCCATGTTGCCCAGGCTGGTCTCGAACTCCTGAGCTCAAGCAATCTGCCTGCCTCAGTCTCCCAAAGTGCTGGGATTACAGGAGTGAGCCACCGCGCCCAGCTTATTTTCACTTTTGTTTTTTAGTAACATCTCTGTGTATACAAATGTGCATATATTGTTGTGTATATTTTAATATATAGTCATCATTAAAATAGGTTCACTTAATTTTCAAAGTGATTCTTATCATAAATATTTGTTTGATAAGGTATATTCATTGGTTTATATGAGACACTTTAATGTGTGCTTCTAATTTTACTTATACTTTAGGCCCTTCAAGAAACCATCGATGCTTTTCATCAAAGGCACGAAACCTTCAGAAATGCAATTGCAAAGGATAATGACATTCATTCAGAGGTTTCTGTGAGTTAGATTAAATTCTTAACTTCAAGCTCTTTTATATCTTTGCAGTTGCAGAAGATCTGTCTAATCATTTTGTTCTTCAACCTTTTCCCTTTGCAATGTCAGAAATGGCTGTTTAGACAGAATCTCATTCTTAGATGAACACAATAGTGAGTGCCCTTTCATTCTGCTTGAACTTCTTTGAATTTTTCTTACTCTTTGTTTTTTCTTAAGATGGAGTCTTGCTCTGTCGCCCAAGCTGGAGTGCAGTGGCACAATCTTGGCCCATTACAACCTCCACCTCCCAGGTTCAGGTGATTTTCCTGCCTTAGCCTCCCAAGTAGCTGGGATTATAGGTGTATGCCACCATGCCTGGCTAATTTTTGTATTTTTAGTAGAGAGAGGGTTTCACCATGTTGGCCAGGCTGGTCTTGAACTATTGACCTCAGGTGATCTGCCCGCTTCAGCCTCCCAAAATGCTGGGATTACAAGTGTGAGCCACCATGCCGTCCTTATTCTTGAGTTTCAGGACATGGGTTTAGCAATGTAGTTAAAGTTATTTCAAAAATAATAACAAAGGGAATTGTAGTTTTTTCTATTAAAATTGAATCTTTCTTTCCTTTTCAGACTGCTGAGCTAGGGAAAAGAGCCCCAAGATGGATCCGAGATAATGAAGTGACAATGTGTATGAAATGTAGAGAACCTTTCAATGCACTGACACGAAGGAGGCATCATTGTCGAGCATGTGGATACGTAAGTGAGGTTTCTTGATCATTAAGGTTGCTATTAACTATATAAGTGATGTAAAGTCATCAACTTGGGACACACACACACACACACACACACGCACACACACACACAAAATAACTTTCAACGTTTCACTGAATCAATACATTTATTTTGGTGCCAGCTATGTGCAGAGCACTGTGCTGAGCCCTGGAGAAAAACTGTTAGACAGAATGTTCCCTGGCTTTACAGAGCTTACATTGTAATGGAGAAGACAGATAAATAAGAATTTCAAATTACTATAGATAGAATAAAAAAGCAATTGAAAAGTTAAAAATGGACAGTATTAGTAATAGAGGAAGATTTGGAACCAATTTTAGTTTGAAAAAAAGACCTATCTAAGGGGTTGGTATTTAAGTTGATGCTTAAAAGATTGAGAAAGGGGGCAGGTGCAGTGGCTCACACCTGTAATCCCAGCACTTTGGGAGGCCAAGGTGGGCGGATCACCTGAGATCAGGAGTTCAACACCAGCCTGACCAACATGGTAAAATCCTGTCTCTACTAAAAATACAAAATTAGCTGGGCATGATGGCATGTGCTTGTAATCCCGGCTACTTGGGAGGCTAAGGCAGGAGGATTGCTTGAACCTGGGAGGTGTAGGGTACAGTGAGCTGAGATCACAGCATTGCACTCCAGCCTGGGCAATATGATTGAAGCTCTTTCTCAAAAAAGAAACAAGGTTGAGAAAGAGCTAATAATCAATAGAAAGGGGAAAAACTTCAGACAGTGAAAGTCTATATGCAGAGACCCTGAGGTAGGAAGGAACTTGGTCTGTTCATGAGACTGCCAAAGGTCATGAGGCTGAAGCATGATGAAAAAGACGAGGAGTGTTTGTTAGAGAAATAAATAATGGCCAAACAGTGACTTGTTTCTATGAGAAACAAGAGTAGATGGAACCCACTGTACAAGTGGAAGTTCTGGCTTTGATGGGGAGAGGAAAACTTCCTCCATTATATTGAAGGGAAAAAGAAAAAGATGGGTACAAATGTAGGTGAGTTGGCATTTTTGTTGTTTCTGATGGTGAGAAGTGAGGGAGTTTAGGTGGAATATCCATATGTTCACTGAAGAACAAAGCAGAATCATCATTCGAAAGTGAAGTTGAAAGAACAAAGTTGAATCATCAGTTGAAGGAAGGAGGAGGAGATGGGGAGATTCGAGAAAGAGGACTAAGCGTGAAAGTTTTCTCTGGGCAGAGAAAAGTGAGCCTGGTAGAGGAACAAAGGTGGACTTGGTTACCTGTTAGAAGTTTACAGTCACAAATTTAAAGGGACACTAGTCAACTTAGTGGCAGTGATTTTTTTCTAACAAGATATAGAAACTCAGGCCAGAGAAGGCAGATGGCAGGGTTTATCCAGAGTAAGTATAATGAGAAAAGCACTGGAAGAGAAGGGAAGCATTTGCATCAGAGAGTTAATAATGAATAAGAGGAGTCTCAGTCAGATACAAAGAGCAGGAAAGCTAGGAGGCAGGGCTGATGGTTAATGTTCTCATTGCGGTGGGATCGGTGGACAGAAGGATTTCGATAAGTTCAGAAATGTATGGTAGTGGACATCTTGGGGTCAATGAATGAGAAAAATGAGAGATGTTGGTGAAAAAAATGGGATACGTGAATCTGGCCTGCCAGATACGGTTCACCCTCTGGTAGTGACACAGTCCTGCGTGTGACCATGACATTGGATGGTAAGGTAGACTGCACGGCACTGGCCGCAGGGATATAAGGTGGTGGAGTTGGGCTTGTCACGTGAATGAAGTCCACAGACATTGGGGTAGATCAGAGAACTATGTTCCATTAGGGAGAAATTCCTGAGTGAATGGGTGTGGCGCAGATGATGAGGAGACGCTAACTCAGTAGGGGAGATGTGTAGAGCCAGACAATAATGGGCCTCAGAGGTGCCAGGGGTTTTTGAAGCAAGAAAAGAGTCAGGGAATACAAGCCTCAGCTCTCAGTGCTGAGGTCTCAGAGGTGACAGAAGGCAAAATATGGGGGGAAAAAAAACCTCCACTAGAGAAAAGAGCCTGAGGATGGATATGGAAGAGGTTGATTCTAGAGTGAAAGTTCCAAAGGGCCCAATGGAAAGGCATGGAGGGGAAAGTAGGAGATGAACTAGGTTAAATTATGTACAGAGGCCAAGGAGGGGTGGATCACAAGGGCAGGAGTTCAAGACGAGCCTGGCCAACATAGTGAAACCCTGTCTCTACTTAAAAAAAAAAAATTAGCTAGGCGTGGTGGCGGGCGCCTGTAATCCCAGCTCCTCAGGAGGAGGAGAATTGCTTAAACCCCGGAGGCAGAGGTTGCAGTGAGCCGAGATCGCATCATTGCACTCCAGCTCAGGCGACAGTGCGAGATTCCGTCTCAAAAAAAAAAAAAAAAAAAAATTATGTACAGAGGAGTATGTTTGGCTATGAGGCTGAGAAAATAGCCAGAGAGCTGGGCCTTTTCCTGGGACCTGAGAGACAGGAAAGTGGGGCATGACATGGAGTGCGTTCTGCTGGTCTTTGAGATAAGGGCGGGCAACCAGACCTATTCCTGTGATCCCAAATGTTTCCCTCGCTGGCATGGCAGCCTAAAGGATGGTGCTTCCTGAGAATCTAAGGAACCATGCTTCACACTGAAGATACACATGTTAGGTATTGGTGGACACAAACCGCTTGGTATTAGAGTCAGCACTGCAAGGCAGGGACTGGCAGAAAACGGGGGCTGGCATGGTGTAGGTAGGAACCAGGCCATTGAGAGCCAGAGATGCCATGGTAAGATGCTTAGATTTGATCACGCTTTAAAGGGAATTGGTTCAATGAAGAAAGAGTTGAGGAAGACAGGAAGTAAGTAGTCAGGAATGACTTTAATGTTAAGATTTGGGTGACTGGATAAATGGTAGTGTGCTATTAATTGACATAGAAATAGAAAAATGAAGCAAGGTGAAATGAAGGGGAGAGGAGCAAAAAGAAAAATAACAGCAGTTACCATTTATGATGTACCAGTGCCAGGGATTGTTTGAAGTGTGTTGTATACTGTTTCTTTCTTCCTTTTTTTTTTTTTTTTTTGAGACAGAGTTTTGCTCTGTTGCCCAGGCTGGAGTGCAATGGCACGATCTCTGCTCACTGCAACCTCTGCCTCTGCCCCATGGATTTAAGCAATTCTCCTGTCTCAGCCTCCGGAGGAGCTGGGATTACAGGCACACGCCACTATGCCCAGCTAATTTTTGTGCTTTTAGTAGACATGGGGTTTCACCATGTTGCCTAGGCTGGTCTCGAACTCCTGAGCTCAGGCAATCCACCCACCTCAGCCTCCCAAAGTGCTGGGATTATAGGCATGAGCCACCGCACCCAGCCCTATACCGTTCTTACAGTTTCTCAGTTCTTATGTGTGGAAAGTTCTATTTTCTCCATTATATAATTCAGAAATGAACTCTTAGAAAAGTTATAATATGTTCTTTCTGTTATGCATTTCTCTTTTTTCTTATTCTCTCCCTGTGGGATTCAAATCAGGTGTACATAAGATCACTTCATTCCATCGTCCATTTCTCTTGTTTTTTCTATCTCTGTCTCTCTCTGGCATTTTATTCCTCTCTATCTCCTGTTTTGTTCATTTGCTTTTCAGTTGTAATGAATCTGCTGTTCATTTTTTTGTTTTGTTCATTATGTTCATTTTTTATTTTAATTATTTCCAAAAGTTTTTTCCTTCCAAAATCTGCCTGATCATTTTTGATAGTTTTTGTTGTTTGCCACTTTGTTTTCAAACATTTCTTATGTAATTTTCACATTTGTATCTAATAATGCCAGTAGCTGAAGGCATTTATTTATTTATTTATTATTTTTTAAGATGGTATTTTTGCTCTTGTTGCCCATGCTGAAGTGCAATGGCTCGATCTTGCCTCACCACAACCTCTACCTCCCGGGTTCAAGCGAGTCTCCTGCCTCAGCCTCCCAGGTAGCTGGGATTACAGGCATGGCATGCACCACCACACCCAGCTGATTTTGTACTTTTAGTAGAGATGAGGTTCCTTCATGCTGGTCAGGCTGGTTTTGAACTCCCAACCTCAGGTGATCCACCCGCCTTGACCTCCCAAAGTGCTGGGATCACAGGCATGAGCCGCCGTGCTCGGCCTAGCTGAAGACATTTCAAGCGTTCCAGATCTGTTGTTTGTACTAAATTCTAGTTCCTGGAGGCTTTGCTTTCTGCTGTAATTGGTCTCTTCTCGTTGTGAGCTTGTATTTGGTTGATGCTTCATTATCTTCCTTTCGTTTTGGCGTAATGACCGAGTCTCAGGGTCAGTTCTCCCATGGCCTCCAGGCCCCATGGACTGTCTCCTAATTCTAGCACTGCCCAGCCCAAGCTTTGTTTGCTCTATTTATCCACCATTACAATTTCAGCTTACTGTGTGTCTGTTGTTTTGTTTGTTCACTGGGTTTGGGGGCCTTGGAGAGTTCTCTTACTTTAGTGTGAAGAACTAAAACATTATAATTATTTGCTGTATTTTGTCCAGGAACCAGTTGTATTATAGCAAAATTCTTCTCAGAGTTATCTGTCATACCGACAGCATCACGAGTCAAAAACATATTTAATAATGGTTATATGTTTCATTAGGACTGTTTACATAGTCTTTCTATATCCTAAAGTTACATGAACTTCAGCTGAGCATGGTAGCTCACACCTGTAATCCCAGCACTTTGGAGGGAGGCTGAGGAAGGAGGATTGCTTGAGGCCAGGAATTTGAGACCAGCTGGGTGACATGGTGAAACTCTGTCTCTACAAAAAATACAAAAATTAGCCTGAACAGTGGCACATGCCTGTAGTCCCAGCTACTCAGGAGGCTCAGGTGGGAGAATCGCTTGAGCTCAGGAGGTCAAGGCTGCAGTGAGCCAAGATCACACCTCTGCACTCCAGCCTGGGTGACAGTGCAAGACCTCATCTCAAAAAAATAAAAAACAAAAAAGTTATATGAACTTCTATAAAAACTTACCATTTTTCTGGTTTTTGTTTGTCTTTGATACTTTATAAATTCCCCTGTTGTTTATGAAGTTTCAAATTCCTTATCCAAAAATATGTTTCTGATTGTAAGTTAATAACAATATTGCTAATATTTAAATGTAATGATGCTACATACTAACATAATTAGATGATGGTTTGGTCAGCTGTTGAGCTGAGTTTCATACAGAAAAGTGAGGAACAAAAAGTATGGAATGAAGCTGGAGACAGGCAATTTTTTTGAGTGCTTTGTAAACCAAATTAAAGATCATAGCCTTTCTCCTAAAAGGAATGGGAGACACAGAGAATAGTATCAAGTGATTCTCCTGCCCCAGACTGCCAGGTAGCTGGGATTACAGGCCCGCACCACCATGCCCAGCTAATTGTTGTATTTTTAGTAGAGACAGGGTTTCCCCGTGTTGGCCAGGCTGGTCTGGACCAGAGGTGATCTGAGGATTTTAAATAGAAGAGGAATAAATCAGAGTATGTACATATATACATA
>PVKV010023363.1:0-33510 GCA_004027835.1 Alouatta palliata | reverse complement strand
GTTCTTGTTACCCAGGCTGGAGTGCAATGGCGCGATCTCGGCTCACCGCAACCTCTGCCTCCTGGGTTCAAGCAATTCTCCTGCCTCAGCCTCCCGAGTAGCTGGGACTATAGGCACGTGCCACCATGCCCAGCTAATTTTTGTATTTTTAGTAGAGACAGGGTTTCACCATGGTCTCGATCTCTTGACCTCGTGATCCGCCCGCCTCGGCCTCGCAAAGTGCTGTGGGTTTCTGTTCTTATGTCAGTTTGCTGAGCATCAAAATGGCAGGATCATACTTACCCATCGTTTTAAATCTGTCAACCAGTTGTAGAACATAAAGCTACAAGTCATGTCATTCCACTGGGGCAAAAAATTATGGATCCTTAGTCTTAAAAAAAGATTCTAGCCAAAGATTTACCTTCCTGTTACATTAAAAATAATGTGGCCAGCGAGAGACTCCCATTTCTCAGTACAAGCTTGGGTAGAGCTCCAAGCTCCATCCTCTAAAAAATGAGGCCAGCTCTCCCACCTAGAATGTGATTATCTGGTCAGCACCCTGACTCCTTGAGGGTGAGAGAATGTGGGGCTATGGCTTCTTTTCCTGAAAGGCAGAACTCATACCACCTGGGAACCTTCTAGATTCCTACCACTGCTCATCCCCTGCCTCTTCCAGCCCCTTAAGCCTGATCCTGATGGCTCTTGCCTCAGCTAGCTGCTCTGTGGAATACTTACATCCACCATGGCCAGGTCACAGGAGTCATGAAAAAAATATGCAATTACACACACCTAAATGCATATACATGCACACACATACGTACACATATACACATACACTTTTGCACACACATTTGCATGCACATGCACACATATGAACACACATACGCCCCCATAATGCTCCCATTCACGCATTTACACATTTGTGCATACACACATGCTTGTACATACATATACACACATACCATTTAAAAATACGTTAGAATGCTTCCTTTCAGAAGCAAAATCCTGGCTCTTCCTCCTAGCATTTCCTGTGTGAGTTTATGGTTGCAGACAGTGTTGCAGTCCAATACTGTAAATAATACTCTCCAACCAAATGACACCTGCTAGAAAGTTACTTCTTTATGGCTTTCAGAATACAGGGTTAGAGTAGGGGGAAGAACGAAAGATAGATTTGAGCTCTTCAAACATCACTCTATTGATTTATGTAAGAAAAAGTCTGGAATCTGTCAAAGCAAATAGCACTATGTTAAATGTAAAATGTAATACCAATGTGGTAGCCCCTGCTGCCAATACACATATTTCAGGAACTCAATTTACTTTTAAATGGAATTTTAACTTCAGTGAAAGGAGTCAGAGTGAATCCCTTATTTATATGAAAACTGTCTTCAACAGAGAAGAATGCACATGCTCTCCCAGTCTCTAGAAAGAAGAAATTAAACAAACTTCAGGAGAAAATGTGTTACCTCAATTATTTATTTACACTCCAGGATGGGGTCAGGGAGAGGTGGGGAGCTTAGATTACATGGGTCGGGGCTGTCAGCTTTCCAGTTCCTGGTTCTATCCTGGTGCTTTGGGCTGGAGCTTCTTTCTTCAGTGGAATGTGAGTGGCCCCCTCCTAAGGATTTGGGGCGCTGCCTGTAGGTGACCTAGACAGGGAGAGATCCATTGCTGATTCTCAGACACTTCTCTTTTCTACGTAGGCAAGAGGCTCAGAGGACCTGAGCTGGTGTGTACTTACGACTCTGGTGAATTGGTGACATCTGCATGCTCAATTAGCTGGGATACTGGTTTGTTTTGGCACAAGGGTATTTGATCTAACACCTTGAAAAAAAGCATACCAATAGCAAGACAGCCTCCCTGTCACTGGGATGAAGATGACCCAAGTCGACAGCAATTCTGATCACTGCACATTTTTAGCACCAAGAAAGAATCCTCTCTTTTGGCAGAAACAGCAAATCCTGTCTCTTCCCTGCCTGTGCACAGCATAACCTCCTCAAGAAAATAGATTCCCGGGATCATGGGGTGGTAAGATGACTCAGGGACATCTGTTTAGCCACCATCGGAAGCCTAAGTCCTCTCCCCAGCATCCTGTGATCTTTGGTGACTTTTGGTGAGGATTCCCATCCTATGCGCATCAGACACAGACTTGTCCTCAGCTTCCAGAAACTGGGAACTCCCAGGGAAAGTCATTCAATTCAATCACCCACTCAGGTTCCCTGGCTTCTCTGGAAATGACATAGGACAAAGAGTTTTACTAATATTATAATGTACTGGCGGGGCACAGAGGCTCATGCCCGTAATCCCAGCACTTTGGGAGGCCAAAGTGGGCAGATCACCTGAGGTCAGGAGTTTGAGAACAGCCTGCCCAATATGGTGAAACCCTGTCTCTACTAAAAATACAAAAAGTTACTGAGGTGTGGTGAGGGGCACCTGCAATCCCACCTGCTTGGGAGGCTGAGGCAGGAGAATTGCTTGAACCCAGGAAGCAGAGGTTGCAGTGAGCTGAGATTGTGCCACTGCACTCCAGCCTGGGCAACAAGAGCAAAACTCCATTAAAAAAAATTATAATATACTAGATAATCCATGGAGTTAACAAGAATCCACAGGGCTCAGTTTGGCTCTAATTAGAATCTGAAAATAAATTCTCCACTGTGAAATCGTATCATTTAATCATCAAATTACATATCCCATCCACATTAGTCTTTATATTGTGAGGGCTTTAACATAAATATCAGAACAGAACGGATTACATGCTTTTAGTTTGATAACATGAGCACTGATATGTACTTCTGGAAAGATTATAGAGAAATCACTTAAGCACCACAGATCTGCCCCAGCCCTTGCCACAATGTCTGTGGTGGTTTTGGGGAAATGCACACAAGAGCATGAGGAAGATAGGCCCTCAACCCACATCACCGCAAAACAGCTTTCAACAAGCCCAGTTTCTCCTAGCAAAACATACACCCAAAGCGTTCCTTCCTGCAAATACACATCAGAATCACGGGAGATTTAAGGTCAAATTTATTCCTGGATTTTTTCCCTTCATTTTAGGCTGCAGGTGCTTCGGTATATATTATATTGTAAGCTGATTACTTTTCTCCGTTTTAGCCCTAAAAGACATTTGATTCAACTTGTTTTAGATTTCAAAGCTTAGTCTTTCTGGATGGGCAAGGACTTTGACAGACTTATAGGCTATTGTTCTCCGTCTTTAATCTCAGTGAAACAAGACCTGGATTTGCTGCCCCTCCCTCTCCAGCCTGCCTCCTCTTGGCTCCTCCCAAATCCAGAGCTTGCAGCTGGCAAGTACAAGAGAGACACTTAAAAGTCGAGTCAAGCAAGGACCAAGAGATATGCCTGGTGCTGCCATTGTTTCAAGCGCGTCTTCCTCCTATTACTCTTAAGCCAGGGCGAAGGAGAGCTGCCAAGACCTCTTGGTTGCAGGCCCTCAGCGGAGTCTTCTCTCTGAGTAGCACTTGGTCTGTATATCCCGGCTCTGCATCTACTAGTTGAGAGAACCAAGGTAACTAACTTCCACTTCCTCAGCTTCAATTTTCTCAACTCCAATGGTGACATAATTGCACCTGTCCTATAGGGTTGTTACGGGAATTAAATGAGGAATCCTTGAATCATGCCTAACACCATACCAGGCACGTGGTGAGCATCCTCATCTCATCCTTCATTATCCTTCTGAAGGTTCCTCCCCCAGGGAATTGCAGTCATGCTCATATCTGCATCTCTTGCCTCTATTGCTTCCCACCCATTGCCCCATGGCCTCCAGGGGCCAACAAAATGCTATTTTCTTTCCCATCTACCCACATTCTTACGTAGGGGGCCATTTCTTAAAGACTTCACGGGTCATGGCCAGATGCGGCGGCTCATGCCTGTAATCCCAGCACTTTGGGAGGCTGAGGCGGGCCAGTCGCTAGGTCAGGAGATCCAGACCATCCTGGCCAACAAGGTGAAACCCTGTCACTATTAAAATACAAAAAAAATTAGCTGGGCTTGGTGGCATGTGCCTGTAGTCCCAGCTACTTAGGAGACTGAAGCAGGGGAATCCTTGAACCCGGGGAAGTGGAGGATGCCAGGCAGTGGAGGATGCTGTGAGCCAAGATTGTGCCTCTGCACTACAGCCTGGGCAGCAGAACAAGACTCTCTCTCTCTCTCTCTCTCTCTCTCACACACACACACACACACACACACACACACACACACACACACAGATTTATGGGTCTTTAAGACTTCATGGATCTTTAAGAAATGGCTACCTACACCTGTAACAATATGGGTAGGTATTCTCTCACCCTTCTCACCCATGAAGGCTCTGGCTGCCCTTAAGACACCCATAATTCAGCCAGCTCAGAACCCATGACTGCTTCTTCCCTGTCCCCAGGAACCTAGTGGATATTTTAGGCACCCTCAGCTGGCACTCAGCTGCTCAGGAAGTCTCTGCAAGTTTTGCTTCCTGCCCTCTGCTCAAACCCTCCGCTCTGGTCTGGGATCTCCATCCCACACACTAGTACTTGTCTGGGCACGACTCATCCTACTCCTTCTGTCAGCTCAGACCCCGAATCCTTACCCAAACCCATAGCCCCAGAACCCCAAGTCTGCGGTGGGGATAGGGAGGAGCTAGACAACCAGAGTGGGCACTATTGTCAGACTTCCTTCACAGAGAAACCCACTTCTGCTCACAGAGGCTGCAAGGGCTTCCTGAGTTCTCCCAGATGGTGACCACACTGGTCAGCTCATTCCAAAAACAATCCGAGCGTTGAATAGTGCAAAGAATCATTGTTTCTAAGTCTGTGAAAAAGGATGTTGATAAATTTGATACTATCAACAATGGTGAATCTGTAGATTGCTTTGGGAAGTATGGTCATTTTCACGATACTGATTCTTATAATCCATGAGCATGGGATGTGTTTCATTTGGTTGTGTCATCTGAGATTTCTTTCAGCAGTGTTTTGTAGTTCTCCTGGTAGAGATCTTTCACCTCCTTGGTTAGATGTATTCCTAGATATTTTTTAATGGCTATTGCAAATGAGACTGCATTCTTCATTTGGTGCTCAGCTTGAACATTATTGGTAGAAATGCTACTGATCTTTGTATAGTAATTTTGTATTCTGAAACTTTACTGATGTTATTTATTAGTTCCAAGGGCCTTTTGGTGGTATCTTTAGGGTTTTCTGGATATGGAATCACATCATCAGCAAATAGTAGTTTGACTTCTTTTCCTGTTTGAATGCATTTTCTTTCTTTTTCTTGCCTAATTACTCTGGCTAGGACTTCTACTACTATGTTGAGTAGGGGTGGTGAGAGTGGGCATCCTTGTCTTGTTCCAGTTCTTAAAGGCAATGGTTCCAGTTTTTGCCCATTTATTATAATGTTGGCTATGTATTTGTCATGGATGGCTCTTACTATTTTGAGGTATGTTCCTTTGATGCCTAGTGTCTTGAGGGTTTTTATTTTATTTTATTTTATTATTTTTTAAGATGGAGTCTTGTTCTGTTGTTCAGGCTGGAGTGCAATGGCATAATCTTTGCTCACTGCAACCTCCACCTCCTGGGTTCAAGTGATTCTCCTGCTTCAGCCTCCTGAATAGCTGGGATTACAGGTATGTACCACCAAGTCTGGCTATTTTTTTTTTTTTTTTTTTTTTTTTTTTTTTTTTTGTATTTTTAGTAGAAATGCAGTTTCACCATCTTGGCCAGGTTGGTCTCAAACTCCTTATCTCTTGGTCTGCCTGTCTTGGCCTCCCAGAGTGCTGGGATTACAGGTGTGAGCCACTGCGCTGGGCCCTTCTTGAGGGTTTTTATCATGAAAGGATGTTGAATTTTATCAAAACTTTCCCATGTCTATTAAGATAATCATATGGTTTTTGTTTGTAATATGTTTATGTGGTGAATCACATTTATTTATTAATATATATTGAACCAACTTTGCATCCCAGGAATGAAGCCTACTTGATCATGGTAAATTAATTTTTTGATGTGCCACTGGATTTGGTTTGCTAATATTTTGTTGAGGATTTTTGCATTTATGTTCATAAGGAATATTGTCCTGTGGTTTTCTTTTTTTGTTGTGTCTTTACCAGGTTTTGGTAGCAGGGTGAGCAAAAAACAACCCCATTAAGAAATTGGCAAAATTCATAAATAGACACTTAAAAGAAAACATAGAAGTGTCCAACAAACGTATGAAGAAATACTCAACATCATTAATCATCAAATAAATGCAAACTGAAACCATAATGAGATACCATCCCATGCCAGTCAGAATATCTATTGTTAAAAAGTCAAAAATGGCCGGGCGTGGTGGCTTATGCCTGTAATCCCAACAATTTGGGAGGTTGAGGTGGGCGGATCACAACGTCAAGAGATTGAGACCACCCTGGCCAACATGGTGAAACCTCGTCTCTACTAAAAATACAAAAATTAGCTGGGCGTGGTGGCGCATGCTTGTAGTCCCAGCTACTCTGGAGGCTGTGGCAAAAGAAACGAGGCAGAAGTTGCAGTGAGCAGAGATCTCGCCACTGCACTCCAGCCTGGTGACAGAGTGAGATTGTCCCCCCCCCCAAAAAAAAAAAAGACACAAGCATTCGTATGTTCATTGCAGCACTATTCACAATAGCAAAGGTGCCCAAAAATGGTGGATTGGATAAAGAAAATGTGGTACATATACACCATGGAATACTACACAGTCATAAAAATGAATGAAATCCTATCTCTTGCAGCAACATTGATGCAGGTGGAGGCCATTGTCCTAAGCAAATTAACTCAGGAACAGAAAACCCAGTACTGCATGTTCTCACTTATATGTGGAAGCTAAACCTTGGGTACTCATGGACATAAAGATAGGAATGATAAACACTGAGCACTACTATGAGGGCAGGCAAGGGTGAAAAACTAACTATTGGATACTATGCTCAGTACTTGGGTGACAGGACCAATCATACCCCTAAACTTCAGCACCACACAATATACTCACGTAACAAGTCTGTACACGTACCCCTGAATCGAAAATAAAAGGTTTTTTAATAATAAAAAATAAATTGTAGAGAAGACATTCATGTCTTCCAAAAGTACTATTCACCATGCTATGCTAGTCACTGTGTAAGGGGCTGGTGACACAGAAATAAAGCAGAGAAATGACTGAACAGTTACAATCCGTTAGAACAAGTGAGATGAAGCAGCACATTATGCTGGGGGTGGGAAGTGTGTGTTAAGCCTGGGGAAAGTGAAAAAGAGAGTTAGAAGGAGAAGACCCTTGCATTGGATTTCCTTTTTTTTAAAGTTCATATAACAGGTTTATTTTGCTGTAATTTACATATAAAAAATCAACAATGTTTAAGTGTCCGACTCAGTAATTTTAGTATAACCATTACCACTATGTAGTCCCAAAACAATTTTAGTGCCCCTCCTAAAATGCATAGGCACTAACAGGTCACTCCTCATTCTGCACAGCCCTCACCACTCACTAATCTGCTTTCTGTTTCTATGTCTTTACCTATTCTGGACATTTCATACTTGCTATACTCTGTCTTTTTTATTCTAGCAATTCTAGTGGGTCTGAAATGGTATCTCATTGTGTTTTTGATTTGCATTTCTCGTGGTGTTGAGCATCTTTTCGTGTACTTGATAGCCATTTTATATCTTCTTTGGAAAAATGTCTGTTCAAATCCTTTGCCCATTTTTAATTGGATTATCCGTATTTTTGTGTGTGAGATGTGAGAGTGTTTTTATATACCCAGGTTCCTTATTAGATATGTGATTTGCAGATATTTTGTCACATTCTTTGGGTTGTCTTTTCATTTTATTGATGATGTCATTTGAAGCCAAAAGTTTTTATTTTAATGATGTTCCATTTATCTATTTTTTTTCTTTTATTGGGTATGCTTTTGGTGTGATAGCTAAGAAACTATGGACTAGTCCAAGGTTACAAAGATTTATGCCTATATTTCCTTTTAAGGGTTTTACAGTTTCAGCTCTTACATTTAGGTCTATTATGCATTTCAGGTTAATTTTTGTGTATGGTGTGAGATATGGAGAGTGGCACAACTTTTTTTTTTTTTTTTTTTGTATTTTTTGAGCTTTCTTGACAATCAATTTACCATAAATATGTGGGTTTATTTCTGAACTCTCAATTGTGTTCCAACTATCTATATCTCTATCTTTGTGCCAGTATCTCATATCTCAATTACTGTAACTTTACAGTAAGTTTGAAATTGGGAAGTATGAGTCTTTTAACTTCGTTCTTTTTTGAGATTGTTTTGATTATTTTGAGTTCTGTGCATTTCTGAATGAATTTTAGGACAAGCTTGTCTATTTCTTCAAGAAGACAACTGGAATTTTGATTGGGATTGCATTAAATTTGTAGGTTATTTCGGAGATTATTGACATCTTATCAATATTAAACCTGCCAATTCATAAACATGAGATTTCTTTCTATTTATTTACTTATTGTTAAATGTCTTCAAATTATGACTTGTAGTTTTCAGTGTTCAAGTCTTACACTTTGTTAGTTAAATGTATTCCTTTTGATGCTATAATAAATGGAATTCATTCCTTTCTTTCTTTCTTTCCTTCTTTCCTTCTTTCCTTCTTTCTTTCTTTCTTCTTTCTTTCTTTCTTTCTTTCTTTCTTTCTTTCTTTCTTTCTTTCTTTCTTTCTTTCTTTCTTTCTTTCTTTTCTTTCTTCTTTCCTTTTCTTTCTGACAGAGTCTTGTTTTGTCACCAGGTCCCAGGCTGGAGTGCAGTGGCACGATGGCTCACCGCAACCTCTGCCTCCCGGGTTCAAACAATGCTCCTGCCTCAGCCTCCCGAGTAGCTGGGGCTACAGGCGTGTGCCACCACGCCCTGCTAATTTTTGTATTTTTTAATAGAGACAGGGTTTCACCATGTTGGCTTAGGATGGTCTCGATCTCTTGACCTCATGATCCGTCCACCTCAATTTTCCAAAGTGCTGGGATTACTGGCATGAGCCACTGCAGGTGGCCTGGAATTGATTTCTTAATTTCACTTTTGATTTGCTTTTTGCTATTATATAGAAATACAGTTAAATGTTGCGTATTGACTTTGTATCATGCAGCCTTGTTGAATATATTTTATTGGTTCTAATAGTTTTTATCATGGATTCTTTAGGATTTTCTATATACAAGGTGATGTCATCTGTGAATGGAGATAGTTTTCCAATCTTGATGCTTCTTATTTCTCTTTCTCATCTTCTCTCCCTGCCTAGAACTTAAGTACAATGTTGAATAGAAGGGCTGAGAGTGGACATTCCTATCTTGTTCCTAATCTTGGGATGGGGGACAGCATTCCATCTTTCATACTTAGGACATTAGCTGTGGACCTTACCAAGTTGAACAAGTTTACTTTTATTCTCAATTGGTTAATGTTTTTAATGTGAAAGGGTGTTGGATTTTTAAAAGTGCTTCTACATCCATTGAGATGATAATGTGCTTTTTGTCTTTTATTCTATTAATATAATGCATTACACTGATTAATTTTGTATTTTGAACCAACCTGCATTACTAGAATCAATCCCATTTGGTGATGTTGCATAATCTTTTTTATATATTGCTATATTAGATTTGCTCGTATTTTGTTAAGAATTTGTCCATCTATTTTTGTAAGGTATATTGGTCTACAGTTTTCTTTGCAATGTCTGTGCCTGAATATCAGGATTAAAACTGGGCTCCTATCATGAATTGGGATGTTTCACTCCTCTTCTACATTTCAGAAAAGTTTGTTAAGGATTTGTGTTCCTTCTTCTTTAAACATTTCATAAAATGCAGTAATGAAACCATCTGGCCTGGCATTTTCTTTATGGATGATTTTTTTATTACAGATTTAATCTTTCTTCTTGTTATAGGTATATTCAGATGTGTTTCTTCTTGAGTCAGTTTTGGAAGATTGTGTCTTTAGAGGAATTTTTCCATTTCATGTTAGTCGTTCAATTTATTGGCATACTCTTGCTTATAGTATTTCCTTATAGCCATTTTTTATTTCTATAAGTTTGGTAGTAACATTCCCTCTTTCATTCCTGCTTTCAGTAATTTGAGTCTTCTGTCTCATTTTCTGTTAGTCTAGCTAAAAGTCTGTCAATTTTGTTCATTTTTCCAAAGAATCAACTTTTGGTTTCATCTTATTGTTTTTCTAGCCTCAATTTCATTCATCTCCACTGTCATCTTTATTTTTCCCTCCTTTCAGCTTGCTTTGGATTTAGTTTTCTCTTCTTTTTCTAGTTTTTAAGGTAGAAATTTCACTTAAAGATTTGAGGCCAGGTGCAGTGCCTCACACCTGTAATCCCAGCACTTTGGGAGGTCGAGGTGGGCAGATCACAAGGTCAGGAGTTTGAGACCAGCCTACCAACATGGTGAAACCCCGCCTCTACTAAAAATACAAAAATTAGCCAGGTATGGTGGCACATGCCTGTGATCCCAGCTACTCAGGGGGCTGAGGCAGGAGAATTGCTTGAACCCGGGAGGTGGAGGTTGCAGTGGGCCAAGATCATGCCACTGTACTCCAATCTAGAAGACAGAGCGAGACTCCATCTCAAAAAAAAAAAAATTTTTTTTGAGACCTTTCCGCTTTTTTAATGTAGACCTTTACAGCTATAAATTTACCTCTTAGCACTGTTTTCACTGCATTCCATAAACTTGGTATGCTGTTTTCATTTTTATTCATCTCAATATATTTTCTCATTTTCCTTATGATTTCTTCTGTGACCTATTATTATTAGAATTTTGTTATTTAATTTCCACATATTCATGAATTTTCTAAATTTTCTTATATTAAAAGACATAATTTCATTCCACTGCAATTAGAAAACATGTTTTATTATTTCAATATTTTAAATTTATTGAGACTTGAATAGCCTACCATATTATCTATCCTAAGGAATGTTTCACTTGACAAAAATGTGTATTTTGGGATAGTTGGGTGGAATGTTCTACAAACGTCTGCTTAGGCTAGTAGGTTTATACTGTTTTGAAGCCTTCTATTTCCTTGTTGATCTTCTCCCTAATCATTCTATCCAGTACTGAAAAGGAAATAATTCAAGATTTGGAGTATTAATGTTGAATCATCTATTTCTCTCTTCAATTCTGTCAGGTTTTGCTTCACATATTTTTTGGGCTCCCTTGTCAGATGTGTGCATGTTTATAAACATTGCATATTCCTGATGAATTGACTCATTATCTTAAAACCTCTTCCTTTTTCTCTAGTAAACATTTTTGCTTTAAAGTATATTTTGTCTGATATTAACTCCACTCCAGCTCCCCTTTTGGTACTGTTTTATGGACATCTTTTTCTAACCTTTTACTTCCAACCTGTTTGTGATTTTAATATAAAGTGTGTCTCTTGTAGACAGCTTTATATTAAAAAGCTAATAGTTGTATCAGGTATTTTTTTATTTCCATTTTGCCAACCTCTGTCTTTTGATTAGAATACTTATTTTATTTACATTTAATGTAATTATTACAAAACAGGATATATGTCTGCCATTGGCTGTTTGTTTTCTGTATATCTTATTTCCTTTTGTTCTTCTACTACAGACTTCTTTAAATTAAATAGATATTTTCTAGTATACCATTTTTATTCCTTTGCTACTTCTTTTCCTACATGTTTTTGAATTGTTTTCTTAGTGGTTGCTCTGGGGATTACAGTTAACATTATAACTTGCTACTATTTAGCTCAGATTAATACCAACTTAATTTCAATTGTATCCAAAATTTGCTCCAGTATAGCTCCATTATCTTTACCCTTACTTCCGATTATTATTGTCAAACAAATGATATCCTTGTACCTTATAAGCCCATTCACACAGTTTTAAAATTATAGCTTTATACAGCTATCTTTTAAATTAGGTAGGTGTAAAAACAGTTACAAAAATTATATATTTTTACTGTCTTTTACAATTATCTATGTGTTTATCTTTGCCGGTGCATTTTTTTTTTTTTTTTTTGACAGCCTCACTTTGTCACCAGGCTGGAGTGCAGTGGCGTGAGCTCAGCTCACTGTGACCTCTGCCTCCCAGGTTCAAGTGAGTCTTCTGCCTCAGCTCAACTACTTTTTGTATTTTCAGTAGAAACGGGGTTTCACCATGTTGGCTAGGATAGTCTCAATCTCCTGACCTCGTGATCCACCTGCCTCGGCCTCCCAAAATGCTGGGACTACACGCATGAGCCACCGCACCCAGCCTTTACCAGTGCCTTTTATTTCTTTATGTAGACTTCAATTTCTCTCTGGTGCCCTTCAATTTCAACCAAAAGAATTCCTTTTAAGTATTCTGTGTAGAACACAACTACTAATGAGCAAATTCTCTCATTTTTGTTTTTCTGGGCATGTCTTAATTTCTCATTTGTTTCAAAGTATAGTTTTGCTGAGCATACAATTTTTAGTTGATAGTTTTTTCCCAGTACTTATGTATATAATCCCATTGCTTTTTGGTTTATATAGTTTCTTGTAAGAAGTTGCTTTTAAATTTTTATGTGGTGAATCACTTCTCTCTGGCTGCATTCAGGATTTATTTTTTGTCTTTGTTTTTGTTTCTGGTAAAATATGCATAACATAAAAACTTATCATTTAACCATTTTAAGTGTACAATTTATCATTTAACCATTTTAAGTGTACGATTCTGTGGCATTCACATTAAGTACACATGTATTTCATATTAAGTAAATCCATATTGTTGCTCAGTCATCACTGTTATCTGATGTGATTTGGATATTCATCCTTTCCAAATCTCATGTTGAAATGTAAATTTCCCTTGTTGGAGTTAGGGCCTAGTGGGAGGTATTTGGGTCATGGGGGTGGATCCTTCATGAATGACTTGTTGCCCTCCACATAGTAATAAGTGAGTTCTCAAGTTCATGCAAGAGACAGTTGTTTAAAGGAAACTGGCACCTCCTCTTCATCTCTCTGGCTCCCTTTCTTGCCATGTGACATGCCAGCTTCCCTTCCCTTCTGCCATGAGTAAAAGCCTGAGATCTCACCAAAAGCTGAGCAGATGCAGGTTCCATACTTGTACAGCCTACAGATCTGTGAGACAAATATACCTCTTTATAAATTGCCCAGTCTCAGGTATTCCTTTACAGTAATGCAAAATGGACTAACACACAATCCATCCCCAGAAATTTTTTGTTCTTCTAAACTAAAATTCAGCACCTATTAAACAGTTATTTCTAAATCTCCGTCTTCCCATTCTACTCTCTGTCTCTGTACATTTGGCTGTTTTAGGTACCTCATGTAAGCAGAATTATATAACATCTGTCCTTTTGTGCCTGGCTTATTTCATTAAGGATAATATCTTCAAGATGCATTCATGCTGTAGTTTGTGTCAGAATTTTCTTCCTTAAAGAGTTAAATAACATTCCACGGTATGGGTATATCACATTTTGTTTGTCTATTCATCAGCCAACGGACATTTGGGATATTTATACCTCTTGGTTATTGTGAAGGATGCTGATGAGCATAGGTGTCCTATTTTTGGCTTTTGACAGCTTGATTATGATGTGTCCAGGTGTAGATCTTTTTGGGTTTATTCTAGTTGGAATTCATTAAGATCCTTTTTTTTCTTTTTGTTTGATGAGGAGTCTTATTCTGTCACACAGGCTGGAGTACAATGGCATGATCTTGGCTCACTGTGACCTCCACCTCCTGAGTTCAAGTGATTCTCCTGCTTGAGCCTCCTAAGTAGCTGGGATTACAGGCACCCACCACCACACCCAGATTGTTTTCTGTGTTTTTAGTAGAGATGGGGTTTCACCATGTTGGCCAGGCTGGTCTCAAACTCCTGATCTCAGGTGACCCTCCCAAGGTGTGGGGATTGCAGGCATGAACCACTACACCCAGCTAGAATTCATTAAGATTCTTGAATGTGTAGATTGATTTTTTTAAATCAAATTTGTGAAGTTTCCAGTTTATTTCTTTAAATAGTCTTTCTTTTCCTTTTGTCTCTCCTCTCCTTCTGTGATTTCCATTTTACCTATGTTGATACACTTTAATGATGTCTTGTAGGTATCCAAGACTGTTTATTTTTCTTCATTCTTTTTTCCTTTTATTCCTTAAACTAGGCACTCTCAATTGACCTGTCTTCAAGTTCACCGATTCTTTCTTTTACTTGCTCGAATCTACTTTGAATATTTTTATTTTCAACTCCAGGACTTCCAGCTGGTTCTTTTAAAATAATTTTCTTCTCTTTATTGATGTTGTCTATTTGCTGTTGATGTTGTCTATTTGTCACACATATCTTTTATTATTTTAACATAGTTTCTTTAGTTTTTGAGCCTATTTATAATACCTAAAGTCTTTGTCTAGTAAGTCTGTTGTCTATGCTTCCTCAGGGGAAGTTTGTATTGACTGTATTCCCACCATATTTCTAAGGCATGAACCAGGCATGGGCACAGACTAAGGCCAAGCTAAGAGAAACAAGGGGTTTCTTTGTCTCTGGCTGATATGAGATGAATGCCAGATGCCACTGTACCCAGGACAGGGGCATTGACTGCTTTTCTACCTGTGTATGAGCCATACATTCCAATTTTTTTCTGTTTCATTTTTTTGTTGTTGAAAACTGGACATTTAAAATAATAGAATGTGGTAACTGTGGATATAAGATTCCTCACCCTTCCCCAGGTTTTGCTGTTGCAGGTATTGTTGTTCATTTGCCTAGTTACTTTCTTTTTTTATTTTTCTTAGATGGAGTCTCATTCTTTTTGCCCAGGCTGGAGTGACACAATCTCAGCTCACTGCCACCTCCACCTTCTGGGTTGAAGCAATTCTCCTGTCTCAGCCTCCCAAGCAGCTAGGATTACAGGCATGCACTACCATGCACAGCTAACTTTTGTATTTTTAATAGTGACAAGGTTTCACCATGTTGGCCAGGCCGGTCTCTAACTCCTGACCTCAAGTGATCCACCTGCCTTGGCCTCCCAAAGTGCTGGGAATACAGGTGTGGGCCACCGTGTCCAGCTGCCTAGTTACTTTCTAGACTAACTCTATAAAATTTTTATTTGTTTGTGGCCACTGAATTCTCTGCTAGAGTAGCTTAGTTTTCAGCTAATGATTGGACAGAGAATTCCTTGAATGATTCCCACATCCAAAATATTCCCACAGCCTTTGCTGAGAGCCTCTGTGTGCATGGTGAGGCATGCCTTCAGTGATCCAGTGTTTACAGCTGTGGAGTTAACCTTCACTTCCTGATTGTGCAGAATCTCAAGATAAGCAAGAAGTCAGAGTTTAGGGCTTCTACCTTTTCTGGAGAAGCACAAAACTCCACACATGCACATTGCTTTTCAGATTTCTAGGGATATGTTTGAACTTTGGGAAGCCCACTACAGACCTCCCATTCTCCAGTTTTTACCTTAGGCTTTTTATTTTTTGTATCTCTAAAACTGTGGGCTTAGATGTTTTTTTTTGTTTGTTTGTTTTTGAGATGGAGTTTTGCTCTTGTTGCCCAGGCTGGAGTGCAATGGCACAATCTCAGCTCACCTCAACCTCCGCCTCCCAGGTTCAAGCAATTCTCCTACCTCAGCCTCATGAATAGCTGGGACTACAGGTGCGTGCCACCACATCCAGCTAATTTTTGCATTTTTAGCAGAGATGGGGTTTTACCATGTTGACTGGGATGGTCTTGATCTCCTGACCTTGTGATCCCCCACCTCAGCCTCCCAAAGTGCTGGGATTATATGCATCAGTCACTGTGCCTGGCCAGATGTATTCTTAATTAAAGTTTATTTTTAATTTGAAAAATAATTATGCATATTCATGGGGGTACATAGTGAGATATATATATATATATATATATATATATATATATATATATATATATATATAAAACATGTAGTGATCAGATCAGGGTAATTATCCTTTTAAGATTTTTGTCAGTATCTTGTTAGTTCCAACTGCTAACATTGCCACAGAAATCTCCAATATTAAACAATTGTTGCTGATTGTTTTCAGCAAATTACCTAGAGGTAGAACTGTTACATAGAGATGGAACTCTGGGTCAGGTGAAATAAAGACAAGCCTTGAAAAATTGAGTTTTGCAGTGACTTGCTAGACAGGTAAAATAGTGACAGTTCTCTAGGGATGGGGTTTAGGGGAACTCCACCTCTGATCTGTCTTCTCTAATGGCTGCTGGTTTTCAAGAGAGGCATTAGGGCCAGTAAAGATGCCACAAACCTATTCTTCTGAGATTCTGCTGTTTTTCTTGAATAAACCCTCCTCAGATTTTTGTGAACCTTTAATTAATTTCCAGAATTCTGACAAAATTGATTTTGGCAGTTCTTGGTAGTGTTTTTATATCTTTTATAGGGGAATAGATATGCAGAAGGCTTTGCTGTCCTGAAAATTGAATCTTGCAATGCAAGTAAAAGTCAAGCATGCAGAAAAGGCAATAAGAGCATCCCAGGAAGTGGAGCTAGCAGAGTAGAAGTAGAAACCTGAGAGAGGGTGGCTCGTGAAGGGTGGGTTGGTGTGGCTGAGACAGAAGCTTCCCTTGGGAATGCACACAGAAGATAAAGACAGGATTCAAGCAGTGACCAAACCCAAGGGCCCTTTATTCCAGGTTCTTTTTCTCTGGCTTTTAACATTTAGGATTTTAGATCGTAATAGGGAAAAGCTGTGGTTCCGGGATAGTTCTTTCATTTGCCACCTATTTGCTTCCAGTTGCATCACACCACCTAGCTCCTGGGCTCTATAGACCACAGTCTGCCACCTGTCCTCTCTTCTCCTCCCCAGGAATGAAAAAACACCATGCAGAACTGGGCCTACAGCCTCATTCTGACTGCTGGGAGGAATCTGGTGTTTATCCCTTGCCTCGGAATGCTCTTTCCTCCCAAAAGCCCATAGAACCAGAGTGTGCTTTCTCAGGGTGAATGGACAGATGATATGTTAAGTAAATTGGCAGAAACCATAAGATTACCAGCAGAAAGAATAGGGGATCATCAGACAGTGCTTGCAGAGCTGGAAGAAGCTATCTTCTACATTACAGCTTTTCACTTCCTATTTTCCCCTGTGCTAACCCTGAAAACCTTCTTAATTTCGTAGCATGCCCAACCCACAATCTGCCCTTCACCCTTGCAGATTTATGGCAAGCTGCATTTCACCTAAGAAATGTAAGCTGTGAAGAGATTATTGTGTGAGGATCCGATCTGGTCCAAATCCTTCTGATCCACCACTATGGACAAGTTGCTCCTAACCTTCCTTTCTGTTATCTCGTCCCCTCTTCTGTCAGATGACAATGATAATCCCCACCCCTTGCTGACCTAATACAGACTTTAGGAAAGTGACTTGAAATCAGAAAACTGTAAGCTCCTTGACAAAAAGTTCTCACTTAAAAACAGGCTTTCTCCTTATCCTTAGAAGGATGATTTCCAGCTTAACGTGGATTTACAAATACCATGAGTTCCAGTTCTGAACTGTGTAGCTCTGCCCCTGAACATCCAAAGGAGAAGCAGTGCTTATTATTGTGAGGATTTCAGTCCAGATGAGAGAGTGCTAACTGCAGCCAGTGAGAAGACGGGATGGCGAGTGGGGAGGAGACCACAGCCCTGCTCCCAGCTGCACCCCTCGCTCATCCCAAACAGACCAGGCATTGTGTTCCGAACCAGATCCTGCCCATCAGAACCACGTGGGAGAAGAGAGCTCTTTTCTTTTTTTCAATTTAAGCATAAGCAGTTTTACAAATAAAGTTCTTACTTAAACTTAACTTGGCTACCAACCAAGTAAGCTTTCTGGGAGAAACGCTCATGAGCCCTGCCGCTGCAAGCCCCTTGTGCCACTGTGTGGGGTGAGGGAGCAGGTCTGAGTTTTACATTGTGCCCGGGCAGTGATGTGGAGGAACTTTGAGGGGAGTGGGCCCCATGCCCGGGAGCTTGCTCGGGATGCTGCTGGATCCACCCAGCTTGGAGCATAGGGACAGAGGGGAAGGAACAAACTCCAAAATCTTTAGGAGATTCACTCAACCAATTTCATGACTTCTAGGGTGGGACAGAGTGGGAGAGGAAGGAGCTGGGATAGGACCTGGGTTCTGCTTTGAGTCACTGGATGTTGGTTCCATCCACCAAAGCAGTGAATGAGCCCAGGGAGGAGGATGACCTTGCTTTAGGACGTGATAAAGTTGGGTGTTTCTGGGATGGTCAGGTGACTGGGTTCCATAAGCGGACAGACATAGAAAGGGTCAAAGGCTGTTTGTGTTGTTTTGTTTTGTGTTTTAGAATAATCATTACTGTAACACCAATCCTTATTAATTCAGGTCATCTTCACAAGACACAGATTGTATTATCCTGCTGATAGGCTGTGGGAAAACCGCTGGCAGAGAGGAAGACGTTAGCGATGGGTGTGCCAGCTGATCACAAGTGGAACAAGTCCACGAGGAGTGGGAGGTGGCAGCTCAGACAGAGCGTGTGGTGAGGAGAAGACGTCAGTGTGTTCACATGCGGGGCCTTGCCTGGTGGTTGGATGTTCTTGTCAAAAGAGGAACAGTGAGGTGGATGGGCTTGGGCAGGGGGCTTGAGGGCAGTGGCGAGGTGTGGAACAGCCTCTGAGGGCAGGGAGTGAGGGGCCAGGCAGAAGCCCATGCGTGTGCCATGGCTCTTCCATGCAGCAGACTGGAAGGGAGGAGAGCAAAGACGGCCAGCTCTCTAGCCCAGATCTGCCCTCCTTCTTTCCTTCCTTCTGTTTGCAGGGGTGACTCGATCAGCCAAAACTTCCCTGTGTCTCAGCCTCCCTTGCATCCAGGACGGCCTGGGTTAGAGTTCTGGCCAATGAGGTGGAAACAGAAGTCCTTAGCTGGTCTTTCCAGAACGTATATATATATTTTAAATTGGTGTGTATTTTGTTTGTGGGCCTGCTCAGCTGGTACATGCCCTTTGCCCTTTACCCTTCCTTCCCCTTTCCTGCTTGGAATGCAGATGCAGTGCTGGAGGTGAAGCAGCCATGTGGTGACCACGAGGCAACAAGCACGAAGACAAAACCCACGTGCTAACAAAGACTGAAGGAAGAGAAAGAGCCTGGGCGTTCTATGAGTACTTATTAGCCCTGTAGATTTCTTTTGTGGGGGAATAAAATAAAACCTACATTTGATGAAGCCACTGATGTCAGCTTTTATTACACATAGCCAAGTGCAGGGTCAACTGATATAGAAGGGAAAGCAGATTGTGGGGCTGCTTTAGGACTGGGGCTCTGCAAGGGCAAAAGCGGGTGGAGTGTCTTGGTGAAATAGAGGATTTAGAATCAACTGTGGGGTCTAGATGGATTAGGGAAGAAGAGCCTACAGAGAGTTAGGAAGATGAAGGCATGGGGTTAACTGCACACAGGAGTCTAAGCTTACTGTGGGAAGATCTGGGTGTCACGAGACGGTAGGAACTTGGAACTGGGTATTGATTCTGGTGTGGGCTATGACAGGTGTGACAAGGACCAGGACGGATGATGGAGGCACACAGGTCACTGTGAAGCCATGGAAGCCAGACTTACTCCAAGCTGGGCTCACAATGAGCAACCTTCTGGGGGATGCCTGAGACAGCTCAGTCAAGGTCAAAGCCAACAGCCCCTCCTTTCAAACCATGGCAGGCTTGTCGTAACTCCCTCAGTCCCACTGGGGGTCCTTTGGCTCTGTTCTTAGCCTGGCTTACCCTCATCTTCTCCCCCCGTCAAAGAATTCCCACAGCAAGGGCATTAGTGGATATTTTTCAGAAACCAGGAAGGCTCTGTCAGTAACGTTTCCTCTAGGACTGCAGGTTTAAGCCAGCCTCCAAAATTCAGTAACGTGGTAGTAAATCATTATACTCTATTTTCCAAAGAAAACGTCACTTCTAGGATGGATATCCACTTTTGCTTCTTCATAAAATGACCAATGGCCCCGTAATAAGACACCCACCGTAGAAACCAAAGCAGATCTGGATGAGTAGCAGAGGGAGGTATTAGCGGAGGGTGTGCACTAAGCGCCAGGCCGGGCCCGCCCCCTGCCCACAGGCCCTAATCAGCAACTTGGCCCCTGAGAGCACCTAGGCCCCGCGCTGCTTTGATTGAAGTGCTCCTTCCCTCCTGTCCTCTGTGCCATTAGTCCCCTCCTTATTTCTAACTTGTAACCAAAACAGTAATGTCCTCACAGCAGCTCCCTGTGTTCCTGGCTGTGAGGTCTCCACGGCAGTCTTGAGAATCTTCCGAATTCTCTCTTTAGACCCATTAGCTGGAGAGTGATAGAGCTCCAAGCCATAAGACTGGGTGATTTGTTACCCGAGAAACATTTCATTTTAATTCTTTAAGAAATTGCTCAGTCATTCTTGGGGGAAAAAGGAAAAAACAGAAAAAAACCTCACAGTTGAATCTTTTCATAGTCAAAACCACTTGCTGTTAAAATCATTGACTACATTTTTTCTGGAATGCTTGACTGATTACACTCGCCCTTCTCTAGAAATATTGACGGTTTCTTAGGCTGTGTTGGTTCCCCAAGCACACATAACACATAATCCTTGGCAAAATCACTAAAGGAATCATTTATATGGGCTAGAAGACTGCAGCTCTGCCTGGAGAATTGCATTATTTCTTATCTCAACTGTACTGCTGTCACCCTCCAAGCGGGCCTGCTGCACGGCTCCCTGGAGACCCCCACCGCAGGGCCAGAAGCTGCTGGCTGCAGCTGCCTCCTGGCAAGGGCTGTGTATTCGGCATGAGACAGGGGAGTAGAGGACCTGATCACTCCTTTCCCTCCAGAGGGTGGTTCCATGCTGTCCCATGGGACACTGGAGGCCTCATGGGCTCCAGTATGACACTGAGCGACAGAGAGATGGTTCAGAGTGCCGGTTCAGGACCTGGACAGGCCTGGCATTGCCCAGTTCGCCAGCATCTACCTAAGCCTCACTTCATCATCTCGTATACTGTCCCCTGCCTCATTTGATTCTTCACGGGATTGTTACGGACTGAATGTTTGTGTCTCTTCCAGACTCACATGTGAAAATCCTAATCCCTCGTGTGATAGTATTAGCAAGTGGGGCCTTTATGAAGTAGTAAGGGCACGAGGCTGGAGCCCTCATGAATGGGCTTAGTGCCCTTATCAAAGGGCTGCAGAGAGCTCTCTGGCACCCTTTCCCTCAGGTGCAGAGGCAATGAAAAGAGAGCAGTGTGCAACCCAAAAGAAAACCGGACCATGGGGGCACCTAATCTTGGACTTCCAGCCTCCAGAACTATGGGAAATATATTTCTGTTCTTTCTAAGCCACCCTGTCCATGGCATTTTGTTAAAGCAGCCCGACTGACTGAGACAAGGATGAAATCAGATCAGACAGTTAAAGAGCTACACACAGTGCCTGGTGTACTGTAAACTCTCCACAAAGGGTCACTGACATTCTTGCACTTGATGGGAATGCTCTGAGAGGCTAAGGCAATTTTGATCCTGAACAAAACTGGGAAAATGGCACTACTCCTAAAATGCACACAAACATCTGCTTACCTGAAAATCAGTGGTTCTCAACCCAATTACGTATCTCGAGCAGGGAAGGGAAAGAGAGTGCAGGGAGTGTCTGTTAGATTTATAATGCAAACCCAAAGTAAACATCAATGAAAACTTCTTGGCTCCTGGTTGAGTGTTCAGGAGACATAGTGGTTCCCAGGAAGGGTCCAAATGCTTGTGGGATGCCAGATGCTTCCTAAAGGTGGGCAGTGCTGAGAGATTCCTAAAGTAATTAAAGGAAGGATGGGTTTGAAGTTTGAGAAACACTAATTAATACACGTGTTGAAATATTTTATAGTGCATTGCTCTATATTTTTATTGTTTTCAGCAAATATTCATGAAATGTCCAATCAGCCTTCTGAATGCCCTTCAAAATAGGAAAGATATACCCCAAGCTTCCTGTATTCCCTCAAGCCCTGGTCAACAGGAAGCACCAGGCAGAATCCTCTACTCAATAAGGAGTGTTTATTTAGAAAAGACCCAACAAATATTTATTGAGCACCTACTACATGCTAGTCATTGTTTCCGTGGGTGGGATATAGTGTCTCCTATTCAGTGGTGAACAGGAGAAAGTGTCTACCCTTATGGAGTTTACATCTAGTCAGGGAGATACACACTGAATAAACAACAAATACTATAATTTGAGATGATGATAGGTGCTGTGCTGGTCAGGGTTCTCCAGAGAGACAGAAGCAGTAGTATGGATGGATAGGTAGGTAGGTAGATAGAGAGACAGATTTATAGGTAGATGAGGGAGGATTTATTAGGAAAATTGGTTCACATGACTATGGAGCTTGGGAAGTCTCATGACAGGTCATCATCTGCAAGTTGGAGACCCTGGGCTGCCAGCAGTGTGGTTCAGTCTAACTCCAAAAGCTTCAGAATCAGGGATGCCAATGATGTAACTCTCAGTGTGAGGCTGAAAGCCTGTGAACCTGGGGGCCACTGATGTAAGTGCTGGAATCCCAAAGCCAGAGAGCCTGCAGTTCTGGCGTCCAAGAGTAGGAGCGGGGCATGTCTCAGCTCCAGAAGAGTGAAAGAGAATATCATTTTCTCTCCTTTTTTTTCAGGTCTCCAGCAGATTGGACGGTGCGGCTTATGCTGAGGCGGATCTCCCTCACTCAGTTCACTGACCAGTCTCCTCTGGCAATGCCCTCATGGATGCACCCGAGGTAATGTTTAACAGTTCCCTAGGTATTTCTTAATCCAGTCCAGTTGACACCTAAAATCAACCATCACAGGCACTAAGAAAGATATAAAAAGGAGTCCCCGGCAATTTGTATCAGGGGCAGGGGCTGCTATTTTAAATGAGACAGAGATGACCTAACTGAAAAGGGAAATTCTGAATCATGATAATAAGTGGATCATGGGAAGACAGAGAGAAAAGCACCAAACACTTCAGATGCGTTCGGTTATGAGCAAAAATCTCTACTGAAGAAAAATACTGCCTTTAACAATAAGGAAATTTATCATCTCACATAACAGGAAGTTCAGAAATACGGCCACCATCAGGGCTGGTTGATTCAGCAGCTCAGCAATATAATGTGGTCTGTCTTTCTACTGGGTCATTTTCAGCATGGATGCCCACTCTTGGTATCCAGCAGGATAGGACAGCCCTACAAGACCTTCTCCCCACCCCAAAGCAGTGAGGAAATTCTTCCTAGATGCTCTCCTGCTGAATTCTTCTCCCTTCTCTCCAGTCCAGCTTGGTTTAGGCTTGTCCACTTCTGAGCCAATGATTGACCAGGGAAAGAGAATGACAGTTGAACCCTGAAAACCTCAGGGGCTAGGGTGCCGAGCCCCTGCAGAGTCAAAAATTCAAGTATACCTTTTCACTCCCCCAAAACTTAACTACTAATAGTCTACTGTTGACAGGAAGCCTAAATAGTCTATTGACATATGTTTTGTATTCTATATGTATTATATACTGTATTCTTACAATAAAGTAAGCTAGAGAAAAAGTATTATTAAGAAAATCATAAGGAAGAGAAAACATTTATTATTCATCAAGTGGAAGTGCATCATCATAAAGGTCTTTGTTCTCATGGTTTTCATGTTAAGTAGGCTGAGGAGGAGCAAGAGGAGGGGTTGGTCTTTGCTGTACAGGGGTGGCAGAGGTGGAGGGCATAGAAAAGATGGAAAGGGAGGCAGAAGAGGCAGGCACACTTGGCATAACTTTATGAAAATAACATTGTCGTTTTTGTCTTTTTTGCTTTATTTCTCTAGAAATGTTTTAGTATGATATCAACCCTTACTCCACTGTTTGCTTTAGTTTCAGTGCCCATATCATAGAAAGGTCCGTGTTGTAAAAGAAGTCAAAAGGCGTCTTGAACAATCAAAACCCTTCTGCCAGATTGTCTGTCAATTTTTTTCTGACACCATTTCTCCTAAGTTTTCTTCCTCATAATTTAGCGTTGGTTTGGAAGCACTCGTCTCCATCAAGTTGTCTTGTGTTCATTCCTCTGGTGTTGTGTCTATTAGCACTTGAATTTCTCCAAGATCTGCATTTTGAAGCCCTTTATCCCCTTCTTTATTAGCTATATCCACAAGCTCTTTCATGATTTCCTTGATTGACTTTGTCAAAAATCCTATGAAACCATGCACAACATCTGGAAACAGTTTTCTCCAGTAGGAATTAATTGTTTTGGGGTTGATGGCTCTGCTGCTTTTTCTGTAACAGTAACACCTTCAATGGTGTAATCCTTTCAGGCTTTAAAGATGTTCTGTCTGTTGGGGTTTTCCTCCATAGCGTTGACATCCTTTCCATAAAGTGCCACATATAATAAGTTTTAAAGGTCTTCATGGCTTCCTGATTTAGAGGCATTAGATGTTGTATTTGGAGGCAAGTGGACCACTTCAATGCCTTCAAGGTTGAACTCATGGGGTTCTGGGTGGTCAGGGGCATTGTCCTATATATATATATATATATATATATATATATATATATATATATATATGTATATAAAACTTTAAAAGACAATCCCTGACTAGCAAAAACTTTCTGACTTCAGGGATCAAGTATTCATGAAACCAATCCAGATTCTTGTTGTCCAGACCTTCTTTTTGTACAACCGAAGACTGGCAGGTAGTGTTTATCATTCCCTTCAAGGCTGTTGGGTTAGCTGCTTTATAGCTAAGGGCAGTCCTGATCATAAATCCAACTGCAAAGAACAGTGGAGTTAGCCTATCCTTTCCTGCCTGAATCCTGATGCTGGATTCTTCCTTACTAATAAATTTCCTTTGTGGCGTTTTTCTCCCCAGAATAGCGTTCTTTTGTCTGCATTAAAAACCTGTTCAAGCAGATATCTTTTCTCCTCAATGATGATCGCATCCGGGAACTCATCTGCTGCCTCTTGGTCAGCAAAAACTGCTTCTCCTGTTATCCTGACATTGTTTAAAAGCCAAATCTCTTTCTAAAATTATCAAACCATCCTTTGCTGCCATTCAGTCCTCCAGCTTTATGCTTCATCTTCCTTTTTCTTTAAGTTATCATATAATGACTTCTCTTTTTCTCAAATCACACTGGCATCTATAGGAATGCCATTCTTACAGCAATCCTGTACCCATATAAAACCTGCATTTTCAATACAAGATAAAAGGGTATTTCAAGAAAATTACAAAGTTTTCATGCCTGCTGGCAGAACTGCAACAGTAGCTTCAGGAATTTCCTTTTCTTTTTTAACAATGGTTGTTGTTCTGTATTCATTTGTCTTAAAATGGCAGGCAACCGCAGCTGCAGACCTCAGTCTATGGTGCATATCAAGCAATTCAGCTTTTTCTGATAATGTCATGACTTTTCTCTGCTTCATGGGGGCAGTTCCAGCATCACTACTGGCATTTTATATGGGTCCCATAGTGTTACACGAGGTTTCTGGTATTGCACTAAACATGATGAAAAATACAGAAGAGCTACAAGAGGTCACTTTTTACTTCAATAAGCAACTTACTAGACAGATGAACTGCTCACGTGGAGATGGTTACTGTCACACACAGCATTTTAAGTGGGTACCCACAGCACTTGAGCTTGCCGGAACAGCAACAAGACATGGCTACTGATTTATCACAGACATAGTGTGTACTACAGTTAGTTTTATACAATTCTGATTGAATACTGCATCTTTACATTTGTGTACATTTCTCTTGACTATGAGTGGTTCCATGTATAGTCTGTGTCTGTGTGTGTAAGTATTGATAAATTTTAACTTTTTATAATGGATGTGTATATTTTATGATAGTAAATTATAAACTAGTATCTGCATATATTATATGCATTCATGACATACCCAAACTTTCCTTTTTTATCATTATTTTTAGGTTATGCAGTTTATCTATCTGTGAGTTTTTCAAATTGTCACAAATCTCCAAAAAAATTTTTCAATATATTTATTTTTTTAAATCGAATATAAGTAAGCAGACCCATGTCATTCCAAGCCATGTTGTTGAAGGATCAACTGTACTTGGAATGGCCTGGAATAATTGCCTGAGCCATGAATGTAAGACAATCCACATGATCTCTGCTCTAGGCAAGCACAGGCTTGGCAAGATCAAGTTCAATAAAGGCTCCTGTGGCCAGAATAAAATGAGCACAGGGCAAGAGAGGTGAATTTAGCATAGCAGCTTGACAAGGAATAGGGAAAGCCATACCAGAGAATGATTTAATCTGATTAGCATTTTAAAAAGAGGACGCTCAACACTTCCCAGATTGGGACCAGAGCAGTCTGGGGTGGAAAGAGGGGACAGGATCAGAGGTCACATGGTCCTTCTCTATTAGGTGTTGTAAAAGATGTAACATTCACCTCAGCCAGCCCAGTGGCTCACACCTGTAATCCCAGCACTTTGGGAGGCCGAGGCAGGAAGATCCTTTAAGCTCAGGAGTTCAAAACCAGCCAGGGCAACATAGTGAGACCTCATCTCTGCAAAAAGAAAATAAAAAACTAGCCAGGCATGATAGTGCATACTTGTAGTTTCAGCTACTTGAGCGGCTGTGCGGGAGGAAGGCTTGAGCCAAGGCAGTTGAGGCTAGAGTGAGCTGTGATCAAGCCACTGCACTCCAGCCTGGGTGACAGTGAGACCCTATCTTCAGAAAGAAACACACACCTCAAATAGGAGAGACTCTCCCAGCTTCTCCAAGGAGGGTGGAACTATTGAGGTAAAGGATGACAGCATAATTCCTAAATTATACAACCTTCAGCCATAAGCCATAAACCTCCAGTTTAATGCCAAAGTAGCGTAGCTACAATTCTTCTTGGTGGACAACCAGCCATGATATTGTTCTAGAAAAAGACAACAGTTAAACCAAAGAATGTTGGAATGTGATGTGAAGTGTCAGGAGTTCAAGACCAGCCTGGCCACCATGGTGAAACCATGTCTTTACTAAAAATACAAAATATAACTGGGTGTGGTGGCGTGTGCCTGTATCCCAGCTACTTAGGAGGCTGAAGCAGGAGAATGGCTTGAACCTGGGAGGCGGAGGTTGTGGTAAGCTGAAATGGCGCCACTGCACTCCACCCTGGGTAATAGCTCAAGACTCTGTCAAAAAGTAAGGAAGAGAGAGAGAGAGAAAGAGAGAAAGAGAGAAAGAGAGAAAGAGAAGGAACAAGAAAGCCCCAAGGAGTTTTGTGCCCGTGGTGAAAAAAGGAGAGAAGAAAGTTAGCGGGGCTGGTTTCAGGTACTATATCCATGATCAAAATGTAACATGAAAGCTCTTGTGTATTGAACCCACAGAGGAAGGTTTCCCTTGCATCTTTGAAGCCATACAAATGTTCAACATGGATTTATTAGCCAAGTAACTTCCCCTTCAACCTAATAGTAATAGCAAGCGTATAGGAAACATCTACCAGCACTGTCCTGGGAACTTTGCGTGTGTTATCTGAATCCTCATCATAATCCTATGAGGTAGGATTATCCCCATTTCACAGAGAAGAAAGGTTAGCTTTGGCCCAAAGTCACACAGCAGAGCAGAATTCAAACAGTTGGCTCTAGCCTTTAACTCCTGACCCCACAGGGCCCAGGGCTACTGGGTGATGGGCGAGCAGCCTACTGAACTGGCTGCATATCGGGGGATTCAATTCTGGTGGCATTGGGACATCCCTCTGATCCTGGGGACTGTTGGGAGAGACTCCCATTTGTTCCCTGGAGCGCTCCCCATGGGTGTGGTGTCCGCTATTTTCCCTTGGCTCTCAGAATGCCCTCTCCACCTTCCCCATCCTGCTGTGAGCTCTGGAGGCCACCGGCATGGGCCATCTCAACCTCTCAGCCAGCTGCTTTTCCCTCTGGGGTCAGCTGGGTTGGATCAATGCATGGCAGTGGCAAGAGATCAGAGGGTGGCAGCATAGCGGGGCCAGGGGGATTTCTTCCTTGGTTCTGCCAAAGCCCCAGCTCCCGTGGGCCAGCCCTCTCCCACAGTCAGCAGCCCTTCCTGTGCCCCCACAGGCCTGAGGATGGCCCCCTGCTCTGCTGTGACTTAGCTCAGCATGCTCCAGCTCCTCTTCCTGGCTTTCCTACATTGGGCCCCTGACTCTGTAAGTGGTCCTGTTATAAAAGGCCCCTCAGTCACCCATTAAGGGTGTCTCTTTCCCGGCAAAAATCTCAACAAATACCTTTACTCTAGGATGCCCTCAGGGGGACGCTCCCCACTCCCAGTGGACCCCTTCCCTGCCCCAGCAACCCAGTGCAGTCTGGTGAGGAGGGGCTGGGTTTGAGCATATGTGTGCAAGTGTGTGTGCAAGCATGTACATGAGTGTGTACAGGTGTGTGCGTGTGTATGAGCATGCACAAGTGTATGTGTGTACAAGCATGTGTGAGTGTGTAAGGCATGTGAGTGCCTGTGTGTGAGTGCATGTAAGCAGTGTTAGTGGAAGAGTGAGTGTGTGTGTGAGCACGTACAAGTGTCCACAGACTCCCACAGCAGTCCACGGGCCCAGGTGCAGCTTCATCAGCTGCCCGAGACCACATCCAGGTAATACCCTCTGGCCCCTCTCCAGGTACAAACCCCGACTAGGCCTGCCCCTGCCCCTGTCCCTGCCTCTGCCCCTGCCCCTGTCCCTGCCCCTGACCCTTGAATAAGCTACCAATCCTGGAGTGACTCCTTTGCACTGGGTAATATGCCTGGGTGCTTTCTGTACATTGCATTCTACCCCAATCATGATGTGGTGAGGTGACATGGTGACTCGAGTCTCTGCTGACTCACCGCACCTCCCCTCATCTCTCCATGGGAGAATTTGGGCCCACTAAATTATGCCGCATCCCTGTCCAGTGCCTGATTCAGGGAATGGGCTTGAGAGCCCAGCCAGCCCAATCAGAGCCTTCTGGTTGGCCCTGGAGGGAACACGTCCCTTCTGCCTTCCAGATCCACAGTTGCTAGGATGTGGAGCTCTTCATGGCCTTGGCCAGAGGGATGTGCATGACACAGTCAGAGGGAATGAGGTAACAAGAAGAGGAGGAAGACAGGACAGATTCAAACCTGGGCACATGTGTCCTGAGCTCCACCCCTGCCCTTGTAGTACCGGAGCCGATGCCCCGCTTCTGGTTAAGTGATTTTGAGTGGATTCTCTGTCCCTTGTAACAAAAAGGGGCCTGAGTACCAGAAAGATATTATTATTATTTTTTTGGAAGTGACAACAATAGCCTTTATTTATATGTGTCTCCTTTAAACAGGTGGATCTGGGGGAAATATTTTGAGCTCTATTTTTTTATTGCATTTTAGGTTTTGGGGTACATGTGAAGAACATGCAAAATTGTTGCATAGGTACACACATGGCAGTGTGATTTGCTGCCTTCCTCCCCATCACCTATATCTGGCATTTCTCCCCATGCTATCTCTCCCCAATTCCCCACCCCCCGCTGTCCCTCCCCTATTTCCCCCCCGACAGACCCCAGTGTGTGATGCTCCCCTCCCTGTGTCCATGTGTTCTCATTGTTCAACACCCGCTTATGAGTGAGAATATGCGGTGTTTGATTTTCTGTTCTTGTGTCAGTTTGCTGAGAATGATGGTTTCCAGGTTCATCCATGTCCCTACAAAGGACACAAAACTCATCGTTCCTGATGGCTGCATAATATTCCATGGTGTATATGTGCCATAATTTCCCTGTCCAGTCTATCACTGATGGGCATTTGGGTTGATTCCAGGTCTTTGCTATTGTAAACTGTGCTGCAATGAACATTCGTGTGCAGGTGTCCTTATAGTAGAACAATTTATAATCCTTTGGATATATACCCAGTAATAGGATTGCTGCATCAAATGAAATTTCTATTTCTAGGTCCTTGAGGAATCGCCACACTGTCTTCCACAGTGGTTGAACTAATTTACACTCCCACCAACAGTGTAAGAGTGTTCCTATTTCTCCACGTCCTCTCCAGCATCTGTTGTCTCCAGATTTTTTAATGATCGCCATTCTAACTGGCATGAGGTGGTATCCCAATGTAGTTTTGATTTGCATTTCTCTAATGACCAGTGATGATGAGCATTTTTTCATATGTTTGTTGGCCTCAAGTATGTCTTCTTTTGTAAAGTGTCTGTTCATATCCTTCCCCCACTTTTGAATGGGCTTGTTTGTTTTTTTCTTGTAAATCTGTTTTAGTTCTTTGTAGATTCTGGATGTCAGCCCTTTGTCAGATGGGTAGACTGCAAACATTTTTTCCTATTCTGTTGGTTGCCGATTCACTCTAATGACAGTTTCTTTTGCCATGCAGAAGCTGTGGAGTTTAATTAGGTCCCATTTGTCTATTTTGGCTTTTGTTGCCAATGCTTTTGGTGTTTTGGTCATGAAGTCCTTGCCTATGCCTATGTCCTGAATGGTTTTGCCTAGATTTTCTTCTAGGGTTTTTATGGTGTTAGGTCTTATGTTTAAGTCTTTAATCCATCTGGAGTTAATTTTAATGAAAGGTGTCAGGAAGGGGTCCAGTTTCTGCTTTCTGCACATGGCTAGCCAGTTTTCCCAACACCATTTATTACACAGGGAATCCATTTCTCATTGCTTGTTTTTGTCAGGTTGTCAAACATCAGATGGTTGTAGATGTGTTGTGTTGCCTCCAAGGCCTCTGTTCTGTTCCATTGGTCTATATCTCTGTTTTGGTACCAGTACCATGCTGTTTTGATTACTGTAGCCTTGTAGTATACTTTGAAGTCCGGTAGTGCGATGCTTCCCACTTTGTTCTTTTTGCTTAACATTGACTTGGCTATGCGGGCTCTCTTTTGGTTCCACATGAAGTTTAAGGTGGTTTTTTCCAGTTCTGTGAAGAAGGTCATTGGTAGCGTGATGGGGATAGTGTTGAATCTGTAAATTACTTTGGGCAGCATGGCAATTTTCAAGATATTGATTCACTCCTGACCATGAACATGGAATGTTTCTCCATCTGTTTGTGTCCTCTCTTATTTCGTTGAGCAGTGGTTTGTAGTTCTCCTTGAAGAGGTCCTTTATGTTCCTTGTTAGTTGTATTCCTAGGTATTTTATTCTCTTTGTAGCAATTGTGAATGGCAGTTCATTCTTGATTTGGCTCTCTTTAAGTCTGTTGTTGGTGTATAGGAATGCTTGTAATTTTTGCACATTGATTTTTTTATCCTGAGACTTTGCTGAAGTTGCTTATCGGTTTCAGGAAATTTTGGGCTGAGACGATGGGGTCTTCTAGATATACAATCATGTCATCTGCAAATAGAGACAATTTGACTTCCTCCTTTCCTGTTTGAATACCCTTTATTTCTCTTTCTTGCCTGATTGCTCTGGCTAGAACTTCCAATAGTATATTGAATAGGAGTGGTGAGAGAGGGCATCCTTGTCTAGTGCCAGATTTCAAAGGGAATGCTTCCAGTTTTTGCCCATTCAGTATGATACTGGCTGTTGGTTTGTCGTAAATAGCTTTTATTATTTTGAGATACGTTTCGTCAATACCTAGTTTATTGAGAGTTTTTAGCATAAAGCGCTGTTTAATTTTGTCAAAGGCCTTCTCTGCATCAGTTGAGATAATCATGTGGTTTTTGTCTTTGGTTCTGTTTATGTGGTGAATTATGTTTATAGACTTGCATATGTTGAACAGCCTTGCATCCCTGGGATGAATCGTACTTGATGATGGTGGATAAGCTTTTGGATGTGCTGTTGCAATCGGTTTGCCAGTATTTTATTGAAGATTTTTGCATCTATGTTCATCATGGACATTGGCCTGAAGTTTTCTTTTCTTGCTGAGTCTCTGCTGGGTTTTGATATCAGGATGATGTTGGTCTCATAAAATGATTTGGGAAGGATTCCCTCTTTCTGGATTGTTTGGAATAGTTTCAGAAGGAATGGTACCAGCTCCTCTTTGTATGTCTGGTAGAATTCAGCTGTGAACCCATCTGGACCTGGGCTTTTTTTGGGTGGTAGGCTCTTAATTGCTGCCTCAACTTCAGATCTTATTATTAGTCTATTCAGGGTTTTGACTTTTTCCTGGTTTAGGCTTGGGAGGATGCAAGTGTCCAGGAATTATCCATTTCTTCCAGGTTTACTAGTTGATGTGCATAGAATTGTTTGTAATAGTCTCTGATGATGGTTTGAATTTCTGTGGAATCTGTGGTGATATCCCCTTCATCATTTTTTATTGCATCTATTTGATTATTCTCTCTTTTCTTTTTTATTAATCTGGCTAGTGATCTATTTTGTTGATCTTTTTGAAAAACTAGCTCCTGGATTTATTGATTTTTTGAAGGCTTTTTTGTGTCTCTATCTCTTTCAGTTCTGCTCTGATCTTAGTTATTTCTTGTCTTCTGCTAGCTTTTGAGTTTTTTGATCTTGTTCCTCTAGCTCTTTCAATTTTGATGATAGGGTATCAATTTTAGATCTCTCCTTGCTTCTCATGTGGGCATTTATTGGTATATATTTTCCTCTAGAGACTGCTTTAAAGGTGTCCCAGAGATTCTGGTATGTTGTGTCTTCGTTCTTGTTGGTTTTGAAAAACATCTTTATTTCTGCCTTCATTTCATTGTTTATCCAGTCAACATTCAAGAGCCAGTTGTTTAGTTTCCATGAAGCTGTGCAGTTTTGAGTTCGTTTCTGAATTCTGAGCTCTAACTTGATTGCACTGTGGTCTGAGAGACTGTTTGTTATGATTTCGTTCTTTTGCATTTGCTGAGGAGTGATTTACTTCCAATTATGTGGTCAATTTTAGAGTAGGTGTGATGTGGTGCTGAGAAAAATGTATATTCTGTGGATTTGGGGTGGAGAGTTCTGTAAATGTCTAATTAGGTTTGCTTGGTCCAGGTCTGAATTCAAGTCCTGGATATCCTTGTTAATTTTCTGTCATGTTGATCTGTCTAATATTGACAATGGGGTATTCAAGTCTCCCACTATTATTGTGTGGGAGTCTAAATCTCTTTGTAATTCATTAAGAATTTGCCTTAGGTATCTGGGTGCTCCTGTATTGGGTGCATATGTATTTAGGATCATTAGCTCTTCTTGTTGCATTGATCCTTTTACCATTATGTAATGTCCTTCTTTGTCTCTTTTGATCTTTGTTGGTTTAAAGTCTATTTTATCAGAGATGAAAATTGCAACTCCTGCTTTTTTTTGCTCTCCATTTGCTTGGTAAATCTTCCTCCATCCCTTTATTTTGAGCCTTTGTGTATCCTTGCATGTGAGATAGGTTTCCTGGATACAGCACACCGATGGGTTTTGGCTTTTTATCCAATTTGCCAGTCTGTGTCTTTTGATTGGGGCATTTAGCCCATTTACATTTAGGGTTAATATTGTTATGTGTGAATTTGATCCTGCCATTTTGATGCTATTTGGCTGTTTTGCTGGTTAGTTGATGCAGTTTCTTCATTGTGTTGATGCTCTTTATCATTTGGTATGTTTTTGGAGTGGCTGGTACTAGTTGTTCCTTTCTATGTTTAGTGCCTCTTTCAGGAGCTCTTGTAAAGCCGGCCTGATGGTGATGAAATCTCTGAGTACTTGCTTGTTCGCAAAGGATTTTATTTTTCCTTCACTTATGAAGCTTAGTTTGGCTGGATATGAAATTCTGGGTTGAAAGTTCTTTTCTTTAAGGATGTTGAATATTGGCCCCCACTCTCTTCTGGCTTGTAGGGTTTCTGCTGAGAGATCTGCTGTGAGTCTGATGGGCT
>PVKV010023362.1:20047-33608 GCA_004027835.1 Alouatta palliata | reverse complement strand
AAGCAATTCTCCTGCCTCAGCCTCCCGAGTAGCTGGGACTACAGGCACGTGCCACCATGCCCAGCTAATTTTTGTATTTTTAGTAGAGACGGGGTTTCACCATGTTGACCAGGATGGTCTCGATCTCTTGACCTCGTGATCCACCCACCTCGGCCTCCCAAAGTGCTGGGATTACAGGCATGAGCCACCGCACCCGGCCGGAGTTTAAATTCTAAATAAAATGAGAAGCGATCAATAAAAGCGATGAATCTGAGGACTTGAGTGGTGGTGGATATTTTCCAGAATTATTAGTGTAGAAAATTAATTTCGATGTTTTAGCGCATATGATTGTAAATAATGCCTTTTACTCAAAATAACACTGTATTGAATTCAGGGAAAGGAATCTGATTTTACTTTCAACATCTGCTAGTAAATAAAAAACATTTCACAACCCTATAAAGTAATAGTGCTAGCCTGGGCCTGATAATTGCATATGTTATCACTGAAGATGATATTGTATTAAGTACTGAATCGAACTGTTTATGAACGGTGAGATTTTTATTTTGAGCTGAACCTAAATCCGATTTTAAAGAAATCACTGTCGCGCTTTTGTGTCCTCCGGGTTTCTGATTTTCACTATGCGTCCTTCAAGGGCATCTCCCAGAAGGGGGCTGGGCTCATTAACTCAGCGACGCTGCAAAGCGTTTGTTCCTCTCTTCACGGCCCTTCCGCGGTCTCCCAAGGAGACAAGTGGAATGCCCACCAAGTCATGCTTTTCCATTACTCATTCCGCCTTCTCTCCCGAGGTGGCGCGTGGGAGGTGCTGCGCTCGGGTTCGGTAAGAATAGGCCCGGCAGCTTCCCGCGGGATGCGCTCATCCCTTCGCGGGGTTCCGCTCCCACCGCGCCGCGTTCGGCCGGTTCCGCCCGCGAGATGTTTTCCAGAGTGACAATGACTCGACTTGCGGCGCCTCCCATGTTGATCCCAGCTCCTCCGCGAGCATCTGGACCCCTGGGCTCCGCCTCGCTCTACTCAGTCAATCTTTTGTCCCCGGACGAGGAGGATTGTCGGGGTGGGCTGGGCACGGCTGATGCCGACGAACGCCCTTGGGGGTCACCCGGGAGGGAACTCCGGCTCCGCTTTTGGCCAACCCCGCACCCCAATACCGCGCCTGCACCGGGGCCACCAGGGGGCGCTCGCATTCCCGCACCTCGCCGGCCCCCGGGTCCACCAGGGGACGCTCGGGCGTCCCTGCAGCCCCCGGCAGCCGCCCCGCTCCCCGGCTCCCCCTGCGATTGGTCGGCTTCCCCGAGCTCTGCTCTGTGACTGGCCGCAGTCCCCGTCGGTCGCGGGTGCCGGGGCGGGCCGGGGTGACGCGCGGAGGCCCAGCTCGGGGCGGTGTCCCGCGCCGGCGACTGCGGGCGGAGTTTCGCGAGGACCGACGCGGGGCAGCCTGACGGCAGCCCTCCTGGGAGGCGCCCGCGCGCGTCGGAGCCGCTCCCAGTCCTCCGCAGCCGTCACCGCCGGCCGTCGCCGCGCCGCAGCCTCCAGAATCGCGCACTCCCACCCGCCGCCCACCTCCCACCTCGATGCGGAGCCGGGCTGCTGCGTGATGGGGCTGCGGAGCGGCGCCCTGCGGCTCGCGGCGGCCGCTGCTCGCGCTGAGGTGCGTCGGTGCCCGGCCCCCCGCGCCCCCGCGCGCCGCGGCTCCTGTTGACCCGGCCCGCCCGTCGGTCCGCAGCGGGGCTGAGGTAAGGCGGCGGGGCGGGCGGGGGTTGGCGCCGCGGCCGCCGGACCGGGGAGGGGGCCGCTCCCGCGCTGGGGAGCGGCCGGGCCGGGGGCCGGGCGGGGTCTGAGGGGAGGAAGCGCGGGGCGGGGGCCGGGTGCGGGAGCCTCGCCCTCGGGAGTGGGAACCCCTCGCTCGGCCAGCTGCGAGTCCCGGGCTGGCGTCCAGCGGCCGGCTGGGGCCCCCGCAGTGCCCCGCACCGGCCCTCCGTTTCCTCCGCGCTGCCAGGCCCCGGCTGTGCCCAGCGCCCTCCAGAGCCGCCGCTGCCTGGCGGTTTCCTGGGCCCCGCGCACGTTGCAGCACGGGGGGACGGCCCCGCTCCGTTTGAAGCCATCATTTTTTTCCCCTCTCCCTTTCCACCCTTTATGGTGGGCATGGGGCTTCTGCTGGGAATGTGGGTGGTTATGCCCTTTTGCCAGATGGAGATAGGAAAGGTCATCGCTTGGCACTGGGGGAGCCGAGGGCTCGAGGCCTGGAAGGGGAGGGGTGCGATGGGAAGGGAGGGGGCTTGTTGGATGCTGGCCAGGTGTGAGGACGGCTGGTGTGGTCTCGGCGTTCAGCACCGGGATTACTCGGGCAGCCATATTGGGAGGATGATCTGACAAATCCTTTAGGAGCCAAGTCCAGTTGCTGGAAGGCACCGAGTGACAGCCCTGGCAGCTTTCAGGGTGACTGGCCAGACCAGAAGCCAAGTTGTGGGGGTTGGGAGGCTGCTTGAGCAAGCTAGTCATTGTTCAGGCAACACAAAACATTCCCGGCCCTAACGCCAGAATGGAGCTTCCAGATCACTTTGTTTTTCCTTGATTGCTAAATGAGCTTCCAAGGTAAACTGCCGTCAAGATTCCATTCTTGTTGGGGTGAAATTCCGTGTTTTGTATTCATCTTCTGCGTCCAGTGCGGGGGCTGTGGAAGGCCTGCTGATGCTTTACAGGTGCAAAGGGCGATCTGAGGATTGCTAAGGCCACTGTATCAGTATGGAGGCCTCTAGTAGCCATACAGCGTTGGATGGATAGATTTTCAGAGTTGCTCAACTTGGCAGAGAAGAAGTAAACCAGAGTATTCTGATAGTGGGCGAGGCTTGTGGCGGCATTTCGGAGGACGCAGGCTGTCATCTTTGTGGAATCTCGAGGTAGCTGAAATTAGATTGTCAACAGATCCCTTGCTCATATCTCTTACTGCTCTGGGCAGCTGTTCTACCACCACGGAACATTCCGCTTTGTGTCGTGGTGTGCCTGTCTGAGCCTGATGGAAGTGTGCTGATGAGATTTGAATAACTCTTCAGAGGTGATATCATGGTGGTGGTTTTATTTGAAGGCTGGCATTTTGTCTCCTTAGTTTAGTCAAATCAAATCTAGTTCCTGTCTTCCTCTAAGGAGTGAGGTGGTGCTTTCTGATGACGTCGGCATGGTTGTTGGATTATGGAGCAAGTGGAGTTGTGAATGTACCGTTTGAGGATGGAAGGTGAGAACTGCATTTAGGTTGGTATAAAGCAGATCTGGAGATGATCAATAACTGGGTTCAGCATGAGTCTGTAGATCTGTCCTTTCCTACATCCTAGATGTAGGATGTGGAGAGATGGCATGCCTGCTTTCTTCTTTGTGACCTTTGCTTTCATTCAAATTCAATTTCTCTTTTTTTTTTTTTTTTAAGATGGGGTTTCACCGTGATGGCCAGGCTGGTCTTGAACTCCTGACCTCAGGTGATCCACCCATCTCGGCCTCCCAAAGTGCTAGGATTACAGGCGTGAGCCACCGCTCCTGGCCAAATTCAATTTCTTAATTAATAAATTCTCATAACTTTTTTTTTCCTTTGCAATGGCCTATGGAAAATTCTCATAACTTCTTAAGTTGAACTATTTAAAACATTTTGGGCTGGGTACAGTGGCTCATGCCTTGTAATCTGAACACTTTGGGAGGCTGAGGCAGGAGGATCCTTTGAGCTCAGGAGTTTGAGACCACCCTGGGCAACACAGTGGGGCTCTGTCTCTACAAAAAAAATAAATAGCTGGGCATGGTGGCTCATGCCTGTAGTCCCAGCTCTTTGGGAGGCTGAGGTGGCAGGATTGCTTGTGGCCAGCCTGGGCAACAGCAAGACTCTAGCTCAGACAAAAACAAACAAACAATTAAAAAAAAAACAAGAAAAAAACCTCTCTCTCTTTCTCTGTCTCTCTCTCTCTCTCTCTATATGTATGTATGTAAATTTTAAAAACATTGGATAGGTTTTGCTAAGCAAAGCCTTAACACACTATATTTTGGTTATTTTTGTCATCCAGCTTTCCGTTTAAAACTTGTTGAATCAGGCGGGGCTCGGTGGCTCACACCTGTAATCCAAGCACTTTGGAGGCCAAGGCGGGTGGATCACCTGAGGTCGGGAGTTCAAGACCAGCCTGACCCACATGGTGAAACCCTGTCTTTAAAAAAACAAAACAAAACAAAACAAAACAAAACAAAAAAAACTTGTTGAATGAAATGTAGCTTCAACAGAAACTAGTGTTTTTTGCATTACACTAAGATAAATACAGAATGTCTATTTTGAAATTCCGTGCCCTAAGTTAGAAATATTTCTAAGTTTTTAATTTTTAGAGTTACTTTAGTATAAAGATCTGAACATTTTTGATTAAAAGTAATTTCAGCATTTGGTAAAAATCAGACCTGATTATGAATCTGAGACAGAGGCTAGATTTTGAATATGTGTTGCTCTGCTCTGATGAATGTTTTTCCAAAATTTATCCAATTAAGTACAGCTTTTAAGGCTTAGAACAGACTGTTTTTCCTTTTCAAGACCAGATATGAATGCACTTTTCCTTTTTTCTCTCTTTCTTCTTTGCCATTTTGATTTTGTGCAGAGAATAAATGTCCAAGAAAGTCTGCCAACTGAGCCTTTCTTAAGGCCAAAGCTTTCTAGGCCATTTTCTCACTGTGGTCTTGTCCTGGGTACAAAGTAAAGGACAATGGGCCCCCTGCCTTCCTGTTTGTAATCCCCTTCCCAGGCTGCTAATCATAGCAGATCTTTTCCAGGAGGAAGCATATCCTTTCGTCTTGTAAACTAACATGATATATTTTCATAATGCTCTGAAGTTATATTTTATGTCTATTTCATGTATTTCTCTTTGAAAGATGGCCTTATTTGAACAGATACTGGAGAATTTCTGGATTCCATGAAAGAGAATGAATAAATATACATAATTCTTGAACTTTTTTTGTGCAGCTTATCAGGATAGAAGAGAAATTGAACAGATGTGGCGGTGGTAGGAAAAACCTGCAAAAGGTGCCTTGGGCTGGACACGGTGGATCACATCTGTAATCCCAGTGCTTTGGGAGGCTCAGGCAGGAGGATCACTTTACATCAAGAGTTTTAAGACAAGCTTGGGCAACATAGCAGGACTCCTATCTCTACAAAAAAAAACCAAAAAAACAAAACTGGGTGTAGGGTGTGTGTCTGTAGTCCTAGTGCCTCAGGAGGCCAAGTTGGGAGGATTGCTTGAGTTTGAGGAGTGAGCTATGGTGGTGCCATGGCACTCCACTCTGGGCTCAGACCTTGCCTGTTAAAAATAGAAAGATGCCTTGGACTTCTCAGACTTGAACTGTTGGGTTAATGGCCCACTGATTCTTTGCTGTGCCCTTTTACTATAGGCATTATCTGTTAACTGAGGGTTCGTGTAGAGATTTAATTATTTACCCTCAAGGAACTCATGCTTTACCATTTGTTTCTCTCTTTTTTTGAGGTGGAGTCTTCCTCTGTCGCCCAGGCTGGAGTGCATCAGCTCACTGCAGCCTCCACCTCTGGGATTCAAGTGATTCACCTGCCTCAGCCTCCTGAGTAACTGGGACTACAGGCACCCACCACAATGACCAGCTAATTTTTGTATTTTTAGTAGAGATGGGGTTTCACCATGTTGGCCAGGCTGGTCTCGAACTCCTAACCTCGTGATCTACCCGCCTCGCCCTCCCAAAGTGCTAGGGTTATAGGCATGAGCCACCACGCCCCGCCTACCATTTCTATAAAGAAATGGTGAGATAAAGTTAACTCCAACTCATTTTCATTTTAGTACAATTTAGTGTCCTGATGTGGTTTCCGTGATTTCCAGTCAGAGCATTTTCAAAACTCTTTGTAGTGTTGTATATACGTACTACTGTTCTTACTAATACTCAGTTGGTACCTTTACGATTGTCTCGTGGTTTTTTTGTATGTTTAAGTCACAAGATTGTAAATATTTGATGGATTTTAAAATATTTTTTATATTTAATATCACATTGTTTACACCAAAGCATATCATTCAGCCATACTGTCCTCCACCATTGCCCTTTTTGTTCCCCTTGAGACAGGGTCTTTTTTTTTTGAGACGGAGTTTTGCTCTTGTTACCCAGGCTGGAGTGCAATGGCGCGATCTCAGCTCATCGCAACCTCCGCCTCCTGGGTTCAAGCAATTCTCCTGCCTCAGCCTCCCGAGTAGCTGGGACTACAGGCACGTGCCACCATGCCCAGCTAATTTTTGTATTTTTAGTAGAGACGGGGTTTCACCATGTTGATCAGGATGGCTCGATCTCTTGACCTCGTGATCCACCCGCCTCGGCCTCCCAAAGTGCTGGGATTACAGGCGTGAGCCACCGCGCCTGGCCTTGAGACAGGGTCTTACTCTATTGCCCAGGCTGGAGTGCAGTGGTACAGTCATGGCTCACTGCAACCTCGTGTCTCAGTCTCACAAGTAGCTGGGACTACAGGCATGCACTGTCGTGCCCATCTAATTTTTAAATGTTTGTAGAGATGACGGTCTCACTGTATCGCCCAGCTTGGGGAATATAGTGAACTCCTGAGCTCAAGTGATCCTCCCAACTCAGCCTTCCAAAGTGGTGGGATTATAGGCATGAGCCACTGTGCCCAGTCCCATTGCTCTTTGTGATTACTGTATTGTTGGCTTAGTTTTCTCTTTCATTTAGATTTTTGACATCATCTTGGCAGATGTCAGTGACTGTATGAATAAACAATAACAGAAACAACAATAGTGATAAAATAGCTTACTCATATTGAGCACTTTCTGTGTGCCAGGCTTTTTTCTAAGCACTTTACAAATCTTAACTAATTTAATCCTAATAGCAGCCATATAAAATAGATCCTGTTATTATTACTATTTTACAAATGAAGCTAAAACAGGCCAAGCGACTTCCCCAAGATCATTAGCACTAGTAAGAAACCACTATGCTGAGCTTCCTTTGTAACTACACTTAACCTTAAAATTCCTTGAATTCAGCTCAAGCAAACATTGGCTTCATTCTCTTCTAGTTGTTTAGTATTATGGCCGTATCCTTTAACTTGCCATCGTTTTAAGGTCTCAAATTCACCTTTAGTTCTTAAACTGTGATAGTTTATAGCTTTCACTTTCATGATCACTTTATGCCTCTTCTCCCACTTTAAGTCTCCTAATCCATCAGCCTCTTCTAGATTTTACTTCTTTTCCTTCCTTTTCTATGCTATGACCTCTAGGTTGCATTGCTTGCAGTTTTTATACTTATTATTCTTCAGTACTCACTATGTGGAAGCCAGCCTCACATCGTCCTTACCGTCCAGACCTGCCATTCTTACTCTGTGTCATGGAGAAATCTACAGAGTGCTGGGGATTAGTGCCACAGTTAATGTGTTGTCTGAGGTCACCCTTAAATCTGTCATTGTTCTCTGTGAGGGCAGTTCTGCTTAGTTCTCTCCCCATTTCTCCACAGTTGCTATTATAATATCTGGACCCTTTGACTCAAACATCTCACTGCCCCATGCTTGGCAGAATATCTTGCCTGCTACCTCATGGGAAAAAAGGGCATGAACTCTCTGAGCTTTCTCTTCCTCTTCTTACAAACTTCTCTGCCCTCCTTGCATTCTTTCTTCCAGTGAGAAAGAGGATACACTCTGGGCCTGTGTTAGGGATGGCACTGTTCTGATCTCTAGGGACTTGATGTATTGGTTACTCTTCTTTTCCCTGTAGTAGTTCCACACTGTTCTTTTGTTTTGTTTTGTTTTGTTTTTATTGAGATGGAGTTTCGCTCTTGTATTTCGCTCAGTATTAAGTTGCCCAGGCTGGAGTGCAGTGGCGCTGTCTCGGCTCAGCGAGATCTCGGCTCACAGCCTCCTCTGCCTCCCGGGTTCACGCGATTCTCCTGCCTCAGCCTCCCAAATAGCTGGGATTACAGGCATGTGCCACCACACCTGGTTAATTTTTTGTATTTTTAGTAGACATGGAGTTTTTCCCTGTTGGTCGGGCTGTTCTCAAACTCCCAACCTCAGGTGATCCGCCCACCTTGGCCTCCCAAAGTGCTGGGATTACAGGTGTGAGCCACCGTGCTGGCCTTTTTTTTTTTTTGAGATAGAGTTAGAGTCTTGCTCTGTCACCAGACTGGAGGGCAGTGGCCTGATCTCTGTTCATTGCAACCTCCACCTCCTGGATTTAAGCAATTCTCCTGCCTCAGCCACCTGAGTAGCTGGGATTACAAATGTGTGCAACCACACCTGGCTAATTTTTGTATTTTTAGTAGAGATATGGTTTCACCCTATTGGCCAGGCTGGTCTTGAACTCCTGACCTCAGGTGATCCACCCACCTTGGCTTTCCAAAGTTCTCAGATTACAAGTGTGAGCCATTGTGCCCAGCCTTGCCTACTGTTCTTAAACATACCAGGCACACTCCTACCACAGGGCCCTTGCTCTTACTCTTTTTTTTCTTTTGAGACAGAGTCTTGCTGTGTCTCCCATGCTGGGGTGCAGAGGCGCAATCTTGGCTCACTGCAACCTCCGCCTCCTAGGTTCAAGCAATTCTGCCTCAGCCTTCTGAGTAGCTGGGATTACAGGTGCCTGCTACCACACCAAGCTAATTTTTATATTTTTAGTAGAGACAGGGTTTCACCATGTTGGCCAGGCTGGTCTCGAATTCTTGACCTCAGGTGATCCATCTGCCTCGGCCTCCCAGAGTGCTGAGATTATTGGTGTGAGCCATGGTACCTGGCCACTCTCACTCTTTCTTCTGCCTCGAATACTATTCCCCGAAATCTGCTTGGCTAACTCCTTCACCTCTTTCAAGTCTTTGCCTAAATCTCAGCACGTCAGCAGGCCCACCCTGACCTCATTTACGCACCTGTACAGCGCTCCTTCCCACCATACTCTTGATCTCCCTGACTTGGTGTATTACTCCCACCCATCATGCTGATTACATTCTCTATTCTCTATAGCTGATTTATTATTTTTATTGTCCTCCCTCTCCCTACTAGAATATAAGTTCCTCCACAGCAAGGAGGTTTATCTTTTTTGTTCACTGACTTTTCCCCCCAGGAACTGCGTGTTTCATTGTAGGCACCCAGTAAATAAAGTGAATAAAGTTGCATAAAGTATACAAATGTGCAGGTCATTCCTATTATAAATAAAAGGTGGGGAAGGAAAAGCTTTCCTTCATTTCTGTTCCTTCCAATAAAATCCTTCATTCCCATTTGCTTTCTCCTGCTCATCATAGCCAGGCTCTGGCAGTATCATGGATACTGGCATTTCCCACTTCCATGCCAACTCACTACAGACTGGCTTCAGTGTCTTCTCCTGCCCTCTACTTCATGGATACTGCCCTTGCTCTTGTTTCCAGCCTTTATTGCAGAAACCAGGGGGCACATTTCACACTTTTGCAGTGTTAAGTATATTGTTCATTTTGTTTTTTTCTTCCTTGAACTTTTGGCTACTTCTGTTTGTGGGCTGGTTTCAGTTTTCTGAACCTGCAGTTTTTCTAGCCACTCACATGGCTATTAAATTCATTCAACACAAATCTTTGTGTAACTTTATTTATTTGTTTATTTTTAGACAGAGTGTAGCCCTGTTGCCCAGGCTGGAGTGCAGTGGCGCGACCTTGACTCAATGCAGTCCTCATCTCCCTGGTTCAAGTGATTCTCCTGCCTCAGCCTCCCTAGTAGCTGGGATTACAGGCATGCAGCACCATACCCAGCTAATTTTTGTGTTTTTAGGAGAGACAAAACTAAAATTTTGTATTTTAGTTTTCACCATGTTGGCCAGACTGGTCTCAAACTCCTGACCTCAAGTGGTCCGCCTGCCTCGGCCTCCTAAAGTGCTGAGATTACAGGCATGAGCCACCATGCCTGGCCGATCTTTGTGTAACTTTTAAAAGCGTGCTGAGTTATATGGTTTTATTTGTTTTTAGGAACTAGAACTTTGACTGTATGACATATTTCCAATGTTAAATAGCAGAATAGGCTATTATAGGGTGCTTTTATGTATTTATAATTTATACCAGTTACTACTAGGAAGGATTTGAGCAGCTTACCACAAATATATATACAGTGAGGCTATTAAAATATAAATAAATAAATATGTAACAAGAAGAAAAAGTAAATATATAGGTTGCCTAGGCTAATGTGGTTATTGTAATTTGGAAACATGGAATTCAGTGCAAAAAGAGAAAGATAAATTGTACAATTTTCATTCTGGTAAATCAAAGCCTAATAGTTTGTCAAGAGAAACTTTTTTTTCCCTAGTATTAAATTCTAAAGATGTTCTAAGAGATAGTTGTTTAAACATCCTGATACAAAAAGATACATACTAGCGCTGGGCACAGTGGCTCACATCTGTAATCTCAGCAGTTTAGAAGGCTGAGGTGAGAGGATTGTTTGTGACCAATAGTTTGAGATCAGCCTTGGCAGTAAAGCAAGACCTCATCTCTGTTAAAAATAAAATTAGCTAGGTATGGTGGCATGTGCCTGTAGTTCCAGCAACTCCAGAGGCTGAGCAAGGAGGATTGCTTGAGCCTGAGAGATTGAGGCTGCAGTGAACTGTGATTGTTCCACCGTACTCCAGCCTGGGCAACAGAGTGAGACTCTGTCTCAGTAAATAGGTAGGTAGGTAGGTAGGTAGGTAGGTAGGTAGGTAGGTAGGTAGATAGATAGATGGATACTAAATGTTTTCAACAGGTTCTTTAAGTAAAAGGAAGAAATGTTCTTCAAATACCTTTAAAAAATAATAATAAAAAATAAATAAACAGGGTATTGATGCATGAGTGTAGCCCAGCTACTCCTGAGGCTGAGGTGAAAGGATTGCTTGAGCCAAGGTGTTTGAGGCTGCCATGAGCTTCCATCACACCACTGCACTCCATCCTGGGGGGTGAAAAAGTGAGAACCCTTTTTTTCTTTTTCTTTTTTTTTTTTGAGACAGAGTTTCTTTCACTCTTGTTACCCAGGCTGGAGTGCAATGGCACGATCTCGGCTCACCGCAACCTCCGCCTCCTGGGTTCAAGCAATTCTCCTGCCTCCAGGCAATTCTCCTGCCTCAGCCTCCTGAGTAGCTGGGACTACAGGCACATGCCACCATGCCTGGCTAATTTTTGTATTTTTAGTAGAGACCGGGTTTCACCATGTTGACCAGGATGGTCTCGATCTCTTGACGTGATCCACTCGCCTTGGCCTCCCAAAGTGCTGGGATTACAGGCGTGAGCCACCGCGCCCGGCCCCTTTTTTTCTTTTTGAGGTGGAGTTTTACTCTTGTCGCGCAGGCTGTAGTGCAGTGGCGCCATCTTGGCTTACTGCAACCTCCACCTCCCAGGTTCAAGTGATTCTCTTGCCTCAGCCTCCTGAGTAGCTGGGATTACAGGCGCCTGCTACTAAGCCCAGCTAAGTTTTGTATTTTTAGTAGAGATGGGGTTTCACCATGTTAGCCAGGAGGTCTCGGACTCCTGACCTTAGGTGATCCACCCACCTCAGCTCCCAAAGTGCTGTGATTACAGGCATGAGCCACCATGCCTGGCCAGATAGTAGTTAAAAGAAAAAGAAGGCGGTGGCTCACGCCTGTAATCCCAGCACTTTGGGAGGCCAAGGTGGGCGGATCAAGAGGTCAAGAGACAGAGTCTCTCTCTTGTTGCCAGGCCATAGTGCAGTGGTGCTGCTATCTCAGCTCACTGCAACCTCCGTCTCCTGGGTTCAAGCCATTCTTATGCCTTAACTTCCCAAGTAGCTGGGGCTACAGGTGTGCACCACCATGCCCAGTTAATTTTTGTATTTTTAGTAGAGACAGGGTTTCACCATGTTGGCCAGGGTGGTCTTTATCTCTTGACCTCATGATCTGCCTGCCTCGGCCTCCCAAAGTGCTGGGATTACAGGCGTGAGCCACTGCACCCAGCCTGCTTTTCTTTTTTTTTTTTTTGAGACAGAGTCTCACTCCATCACCAGACGCCAGGCTGGAGTGCAGTGACGGGACCTCAGCTCACCGCAACCTCCGCAGCCCGGGTTCAAGCAATTCTCCTGCCTCAGCCTCCCGAGTAGCTGGGACTACAGGCGCGCGCCACCACGCCCAGATAATTTTTTTGTATTTTTAGTAGAGACGGGGTTTCACCATGTTGACCAGGATGGTCTCGATCTCTTGACCTCGTGATCCGCCCGCCTCGGCCTCCCAAAGTGCTGGGATTACAGGCGTGAGCCACCACGCCCGGCCCGGCCTTTAACTTCTTAAAAATACTCTGTAGGCCGGGCACGGTGGCACACTCCTGTCATCTGACACTTTGGGAAGCTGAGTCAGGCAGATCACAAGGTCAGGAGATCGAGACCATCTTGGCTAACACGGTGAAACCCCTTCTCTACTAAAAATACAAAAAGTTAGCCGGGAGTGGTGGCACGTGCCTGTAATCACAGCTACTCGGGAGGCTTAGACAGGAGAATTGCTTGAACCCAGGAGACGATGGTTGCATTGAGCCAAGATTGCACCACTGCATTCTAGCTTGAGCGCCAGAGCAAGACTCGGTCTCAAAAAAAAAAAAAAAAAAACAACTTTGTAAAATTATTGTTTCTTGCTGGATTTTAAACTTGATTTCAGACTTACATAAGTAATTCTTTAAAGGAGCAGGGAGTTTTGAAGCTGTAAGTCTTTGATGAGTGTCTATTATAAAAGAGATACTGTTTATAGTAGTAAAGTAAGAGAATAATTTTCTGTAGTTGACGTAACTGTAGCTTCCAATGACTGGATAAAATTTTCACTAAATTGTGAAGATGGTTGTGAGTTTTACCGTGGGACAGTTAAATCAGAAAAAATATTTAGGTTTGGTTGTTTCGGGAAAGTTATTAAAAAAAAAAATATATATATATATATATATATATCTAGATATCTCTCTCTATATATATGGTTTTTAATTACTTTCCCAAAAACATATATATATATAGATCTATATAGATATCTAGATATCTATAGAGACATAAGGGAGATATCTATATTGATCGATATAGATATATCTATAGAGATATCAATCGATACCTCGCTTCTAAAAAGGATAGATATTATTAGGACACCGCCATGTCCAGCTAATTTTTGTATTTTTTGTAGTGATAGGGTTTTGCATGTTGCCTGGGCTGGTCTTGAACTCCTGGGTTCAGGCCATCTGCCTGCCTTGACCTCCCAAAGTGCCAGAATTATTAGCATGTGTGAGCCAGAGTGTAGTGTAGTCATGGTTTTTTTTTTTTTTTTTGAGACGGAGTCTTGTTCTGTTACCCAGGCTGAAGTGCAGTGGGGTGATCTTGGCTCACTGCTACCTCTGCCTCCTGTGATCAAGTGATTCTCCTGCCTCAGCCTCCCGAGGAGCTGGTATTACAGGCCTGTGCCACCATGCCCGTCTAATTTTTTGTATATTTAGTAGAGACAGGGTTTCACCGTGTTAGCCAGGATGGTCTCAATCTCCTGACCTCGTGATCTGCCAGCCTCGGCCTCCCAAAGTGCTGGGATTACAGGCATGAGTCACTGTACCCAGCCTGTTTTGCGTGTGTTTTTTTTTTTTTTAAGAGATGGTC
>PVKV010023362.1:0-19947 GCA_004027835.1 Alouatta palliata | reverse complement strand
GACAGTGTCTTAATACCTTGTCCAGGCTGGTCTTGAACTTCTGGCCTCAAGCGATTCTTTCACCTCAGCCTCCCAAAGTGTTGGGATTATAGGCATGAGGCACCAATTTATGTTATTTATTTAATGCTATTTAAATGTTAGTCTGTTGACATACAGTAAATAGGAATTCAACCAAAAAAATTACCGTATTCAAGACCTATCCTGTGTTGTAGGGCAGCTGCCCCATCCTTTTTGGCCCCTGGTACTGGTTTTGTGGAATACTGTTTTTCCACAGATGGGGCTTAGGGGATGGTCTCAGGATCAAACTCCACCTCAGGTCATCAGGCATTAGTTAGGTTCTCATTAGGAGCAGGCAGCCTAGATCCCTCAAATGCACAGTTCACTGTAAGGTTTGCACTGCTCTGAGAATCTGATGCCGCCACTGATCTCACAGAAGGAGCTCAGGCAGTAATGCTTACTTGCCCACTGCTCACCTCACCTGCTGTGTGGCCCAGTTTTTAACAGGCCACAGACCCATACGACTCTGTGGCCCGGGGGTTGGGGATCCCTCTTGCAGGGGATTAGAAACTTGACTAAGGCCTGGTGTGTTGGGATGCACCTGTAGTCCCAGCCACTCGAGGCTGAGGCTGCAGTGATCTGAGATGGTTCCACTGCGCTCTAGTCTGGGTAGACAGGGTGAGGCCTTGTCTCAAAGAAACAAAAAATTAGCTGGGTATGGTGGTACATGCCTGTAGCTCTGGCTACTTGGGAAACTGAGGCAGGAGAATCACTTGAACCTGGGAGTTTGAGGCTGCAGTGAGCCAAAATTCCCTTGACAGAGCAAGACTCTGAAAAAACAAGAAAAAAAGTAATTTATTCTGCCTTGGGTAAGGTCAGTGATTTGAAAAGTGTTAAATGGAAAAGCAATTGTATTTGGTTTTGGTGTTGGGGAGAATCCATGAAGACTTTAGACAGGTAGCAAGTGAGAAGGTCCTGGAAGAATAAATTGGAATTTGGAAAGAACAAGACGAAGGACATAGTGAGGGAAGGGAACACTGGAGCAAAAACATAGGGGCAGAAAAACTTGGCATGCATTCTGGAAGCCCTCTGGTGGGTGGCTGTAAAAGAATGTAGCTGGAAGGCAGTGTTGATGTGAGCTTGTAAAAATAGGTGGTTTATGTTGCAGAACACTTTGAATGCCATTGTGGGGAGTTCAGTCATTGCTTGGTAGACAGGAGGGAAACTCTGAGGATTTTGAAGTAGGCAATGATGAAAATAGATCCGAACTTCAGGAAGATGAATCTTGGCAATATTGTGTGGTACAGATAGGGCACATGAAAAGGGATAATTCGACTAGTCGGATAACTGTGGTAAAGATGATAAAAATATATTTTTTAAAAAAAGAAAATTGGGATATTGTCTAGTATGGATAGGGTAGGAGGAAGAGAGAGAAAGCTGGTTAAGAAGGCCTTGGGTGATAAGTATTGAAAGCCTAAAAGATAATGGTGGTGGTAGAAATGGAGAGATTTTATAGATTTAAGACTTGTAATTTAGTGACTGATTAAATTGATAGACAAAGCAAGCTGTTAGCCTGTGTGGGAACAGCAGAATGGTGAGAACATTAAAAAGAAATAGAAAGGAAGCTAAAGAGCTGGTGTTTTGGGGAGAGATGTTTTGGGTTTAGTTGTGTGAGATTGAATGAAATGCTGGAAGAATATAGCTAGGTAGAGGAGTCAAGTAGTTTATAGAAAAATATATGTGTGGGGACATGAGGTATTAGAGATGTTAATGTTTTGGTTCATAGTTACAAATACATAGTACTTTATATCTAAAGCCCACCAAGGAGGTTTCAGCCTTTCTTGTCTTGTTTATAGCATTGAACACTTTGGTACGTCCTAGGTAGAACACAAAAGAAAGTTTTGTTTTTTAAAATTTAAATATCTACAGTATTCAACAGCTATCAACATTTTGGCAATCTTGTTGTGTCATCCCCTAACAAATTCCTTAATATCATCTAATACCCAGCCTATCTTCAGACTACCCTGATTATCTAAAAAATTTATTTTTAGAGCAGGCATGGTGGTTCACACCTGTAATACCAGCACTCGGAGGCTGAGTGGCAGATTGCATGAGTCCAGGAGTTCGAGACCAGCCTGGGCAACATAGCGAAATCCTGCCCCTACTAAAAATATAAAAATACAAAAAATTAGCCAGGCAGGTGTGGTGGCGTGTGCCTGTAATCCCAGCTACTGGCTGAGGTGGGAGAATCACCTGAACCCAGAAGGTTGGGCTGCAGTAAGCTGAGATCGTGCCACTGTGCTCCCCAGCCTGGGCAACCAGAGTGAGAACCTGTCTCTAAAAAAAAAAAAAAAAATATTTTACACATTTTCTTGATTGAAAACTCATCGTACTTGGTTGATAAATAGCACATGTCTTTTTTATAACACTCTCTCCCCAGTTATGCTGTTTGTTTGAAGAAACTGGCTAATTTGTTTTGTAGATTGTTTCATATTCTACATTTGCCTTATACCTCTTTGATGTATTTGATGTGTCATCTGAGTTGCTTCTTTCCTTCCTTTATGTCTTCTATCTAAACTGGTAGTCAGATCTAAAGCTTGATTTTATTCGGTGCTTGGCTTTTAAAAACATTTTTATTTTAAGGGGAGTGGGGCAAGAATACTTACTAAGCTGTATATTTCTTTTGTTCGAGACAACCCTGGCCAACATGGTGAAACCCTATCTCTACTAAAAACACAAAAATTAGCCAGGCATGGTGTTGTGCGCCTGTAATCCCAGCTACTTGAGAGGCTGAGGCAGGAGAATTGCTTGAACCTTGGAGATTGAGGCTTCAGTGAGCCGAGATCATGCCACTTCACTCCAACCTCGGTGACAAGAGCGAAACCTTGTCTCAAAACAAAAAAAAGGGGGGTTGGGAAAAGGTAACATTCTACTTCTTTGATTTCTTCTACATTTATTAGCTAGAATTTTTTTTTTTTTTTTTTTTTTTTTTTTTAAAGATGGGGTTTCACCATGATGGCCAGGCTGGTCTTGAACTCCTGACCTCAGGTGATCCACCCACCTCGGCCTCCCAAAGTGCTAGGATTACAGGCGTGAGCCACCGCGCCCGGCTATTAGCTAGAATTTTTCGTGAAGGAGTTAACCCTCAGCCAGGCACAGTGGTTCACGCCTGTAAACCTAGTACTTTGAGGTACAGAAATGGGCGGATCACCTGAGGTCAGGAGTTTGAGACCAGCCTGGCCAACATGGTGAAATCCCATCTCTACTAAAAATACAGAAATTACCTGGGTGTGGTGGTGGGCACCTGTAACCCCAGCCACTTGGGAAGCTGATGCAGGAGAATCACTTGAACTTGGGAGGTAGAGGTTGCATGGAGCCAAGATCACGCCACTGCACTCCAGCCTGGTGACAGAGCAAGACTCCGTCTCAAAAAAAAAAACAAACAAACAAAAAACAAAAAAAATCAACTTACCCTCATTGACTATTTGGTTATACTAGAATATTTTATACAGGCTATTCAGACTAGGTGTATACTTAATTCTGTTTTATTTGCTGTTTTCAGAATAATGATTTTTTTTCCCTCTATAACCAATCATCTATTAATGAAGTTTTTTAAAAAAGTATCATAAACTTGTGAATTTATAGATTTGATTTTTAAAAATCAATTTGCAGTCTTTTTTTTTTTTTTTTTTTTACCTGTTAGGAACAAGAGAATGTTCTTGTAATTGAAAGTGACATTGAAAAAGTCATGCTTTGGAGGGGTGATCTTACCACAGGGTTAAGCAGTGGTTCTTAGCTGGGTGTTTGTAACTTAATCTTTGAAAATTAAATCACACCAACAAATCCAAATCTGGGGCCTGTCTGAAAACTGTTGAATACCAGACTAGGGGAGTCTAGACTCCTTTGTTTTTCAAAAGACCCTCCTGTCATTCTGTTTTGTACAATCCTGTTTAAGAACTATTGGATCAAAGACTAAAAGCTCAAAGAACATTCCAGCTACTGCAAGTAACCTAGGTATGTGGTAGTAAGGACATGGATTAAGGTAATGTCAGTTGGAATGAGAGGAAGGGAGGGATAGAATAAAGCAACTTCATATCTTAGAAGTTTCAGTATGGTATTTTGCGAATAATGTTGGTAGTAATACAAGGTTTCAAAGAGTAGTGACAAAGATGACTCCAGGATTTATGGTACTGGGGCCTGGGAGAATGCTGTTGATAGACAAGGGAAGATTGGCAGAGATTCCTAGTTTAGGGGAGAAGATAATGAGTTTTCGGACTTGAGGAGAGTTGAGATGATGGCTGTATTTCGAAGGGAATTCTGGGAGGTTGCAGTGTGTTTTATGTCTTGCTCTTCCTGAATGCTTCATTGTTTCTCTTGGCTTATTACTCAACTAATGGATATAAGTCATGCTACATTGCTTGGGAAGGTTAATAATGCTAAGGTTTCATTTGATATACAGAAATCGAGACCATCCTGGTCAACATGGCGAAACCCTGTCTCTACTAAAAATACAAAAATTAGCTGTATTTTTAGCATGGTGGCACATGCCTGTAGTCCCAGCTACTCGGGAGGCTGAGGCAGGAGAATTGCTTGAACCCAGGAGGCGGAGATTGCGGTGAGCCGAGATCACGCCATTGCGCTCCAGCCTGGGTAATAAGAGCGAAACTCCATCTCAAAAAAAAAAAAAAAAAAATTTGATATTTAAAGAATGATCAGTTTAATGTAAAATGGGAAACAGACTAGAAAAAAACACTGTAGAAAATAGAAAAAGATTAATATTAAAAATGTAAACATTTGAAACAAAAACAAAAAAATCAGTAAACTAGGCAAAGGACTTAAACAGATCATTCTCACAACTGGGAAATGTATTTCATTAATTCATTTCTTCAACATTTACTGAGCTCTTACATCAGGTATTGTTTGTACTAAATGCTAGCAAACAAGACATGAGATCTCTGAGCTTTCTGGTGATAGAGTGAGAGACAGACAGTGTGAGAGTTGGGCAATGGACATGCTCCAAAAAACAAGAATTTCAGATAGCAGTGATGCTATTAAGAAAATAAGGGGCCAGAAGCGGTGGCTCACACCTGTAATCCCAGCACTTTGGGAGGCTGAGGCAGGCATTTGAGAACAGATCAGGCAACATAACAAGACCTTGTCTCTACAAATAAAATGAAGTATTAGTTGGGTGTGTTGGTGTATGCTTGTAGTCACAACTATTTGGGAGGCTGAGGTGGGAGGATTGCTTGATCCTAGGAGTTCAAGGTTACAGTGAGCTATGATTGTGCCACTGTACTCCGGTCTGGACAGTAGGGCATTGAGGTAGTGAGTGACTTTGGTTTTTATTTTATTTTTTCTTTTCTTGGGAACACATTGGCTATAGTGTTGTGTAGTTGGAGGTTAGCATTCCTAATTATCTGGAAAAAATATTGGTCAGATTTAAGTTCTGTTGTGGTTTCCTGATAATTGGATTCATAAATACTTTTCTTTTTTAGATTTTTCTTTTGTTTGGTTATTCTCGAAAAAGTTTTTTATTGGATAGAGTGGATAGAGTGTAGAGTTTGTCCTGACAAGAAAAATTGGTTGGTTGTTTTTTTTTTTTTTTTTGAAACGGAGTCTTGCTCTATTGCCAAGGCTGGAATGCAGTGGTGTGACCTCAGCTCACTACAAACTCTGCCTTCTGCATTAAAGCGATTCTCCACCTCAGCCTCCCAGGTAGCTAAGATTACGGGCATGGTGGCTCATCCCTGTGGTCCCAGCTACTAGGGAGGCTGAGGTAGAAGAATTGCCTGGCACTACTGCACTCCAACCTGGGTGACAGAGTGAGACTCCGTCTCAAAAAAAGAAAAAAGTTACTTATTTGGATTCTTGTCACACAATAGTGTTGACTTTGTTCTATGGGAAGGGAAACAATTCCTCTAAAAAATGTTCACATTTTTCCTATTCATTCAGTAATGAAATGTAATGGATTTGACTCTGCCGTGAGTCAGTGGCATATCTAAGGGATCTTTGAAATTAAAGGAAATCACTACATAGTTAAAGGAATTAACTAGAAAGTTTCTTTGTCTTTTGCTATTTAATTACACAATACATACATCATGTAACCAAATGTTTGAAAGTATAATTAATATATAGAGAGTTCAGTGCACTTTTTTTTTTAGATGGCATCTTGCTCTGTTGACCAGGTGGAGTGCAGTGGTGGTATCTCTGCTCATTGCAGCCTCCGCTTTTCAGGTTCAAGCAATTCTCCTGCCTCAGCCTCCTGAGTAGCTGGGATCACAGATGTGCACCACCATGCCTGGCTAATTTTTGTTTGTATTTTTAGTAGAGATAGGGTTTTACCATCTTGGCCAGGCTGGTCTCGAACTCCTGACCTCAAGTGATCCGCCCAGCTTGGCTTTCCAAAGTGCTGAGATTATAGGCGTGAGCCACTGCGCCTGGCCCAGTGCACTTCTTTAAAGAAAAGTAGTAAGTGGTTTACAGATGGAAAGTTATCTGTTTAAGGAACTTCTTTAGCAAATAGCATTTTGTGTTTTTCATATATTATTGAAGATCTATCCAGAAACAACACACACACACACACACACACACACACACACACACAGACACACACACACAGAGAGAGAGAGAGAGAGAGAGAGAGAGAGAGAGAGAGATACCTGTTACTTTGTAGTTAGGTTTTTTATTAGTAAGTAGGGACTTTTTAGGTATAAGAAGATAATAGAAAAGGAAAACAACTTTTAGTCTTTAATTTTCTATTTAATAATTCACTGTTAGCAACATAAGATTTGTAGGGGGGGCTAGGCACAGTGGTGTGTGCCTGTAGTCTGAGCTACTTGGGAGACTGAGGCAGGGGGATCGCTTAAACCTCGGAGTTCAAGACCAGCCTGGGCAACATAGCAGGGCACTGTCTCTTAAAAAGATTTGCACAGGAGAAAAGGGATGAATAAATGGAAACAAAATAGAACTATAAATGGAAACAGAAATAGAACTAAGATAGAGTTCTTATACTTAAATTAGCACATGCATGCTTTAATTCTGACTACCTTGTATGGAATTTTTTTCTTTTTAAAGGAAACTTGGATATAACTTCAAAAGAAGATTTGATTCTTTATTTCCGGACTGCATACATATAACAAGGCCATTAAAATGTCGGGAGCCTCAGTGAAGGTGGCTGTCCGGGTAAGGCCCTTCAATTCTCGAGAGACCAGCAAGGAATCCAAATGCATCATTCAGATGCAAGGCAACTCGACCAGTGAGTACATACTGTTTTCTCTCAGCTGTGTATCTTATTTTCCTTTCCTCTTTACCCTGTCTTCTTGCTTTGTTCAGAATAGGTGAACATTTCTATGTTAACACTTTGAAATTTGCTATTCTAAATGATCCATTGAATGTTTTCCCCTCTGTGATATTTATTGTAGTATATTTAAATATGGACTATTTATTTTACTCTCTACAGTTGAGAAATCCTGAGTAACTGAAATAATGTAGCAAGTGTTTATGCTTATTAAGTTGAAATCTTAATAAAGGTGTGAAGAGTGCTTTTTGCTAAGTCCTAATGTGAAATATACCTATTGAGGCTGCAAGATTCATTGTTTTTCTTTTGAGATTTTAAATAATACCCGAGTTTGCCAAGATGATCTTAGAACTTCTCAGTGGTTTTTTGAGTTGAACAATGGATTTAATATATAGTAAGCTTATACATTATTACTAAAATTATCAGTAATTACTTCAGAGTTTCCCTATAGAATTGCTTAGATGAAAAATGACTTAGGCTGGTTTCTTTTATACCTGTACTACCAAATTACTTGATATGGATCTATAGGAAAATTACTGATTAAAATAGAGGTAGGCTCTGCTGTCTTTAAATCTGTAATTTTTGTGATACAACAGAATCATCACCCTTTCAGGCACAAGTTACTGCTGAAGTACACATTCTTTTTTTTTTGAGACAGAGTTTCGCTCTTGTTACCCAGGCTGGAGTGCAATGGCACAATCTCGGCTCACCGCAACCTCCGCCTCCTGGGTTCAAGCAGTTCTCCTGCCTCAGCCTCCCGAGTAGCTGGGACTACAGGCACGTGCCACCATGCCCAGCTAATTTTTGTATTTTTAGTAGAGACGGGGTTTCACCATGTTAACCAGGATAGTCTCGATCTCTTGACCTCGTGATCCACCCGCCTCGGCCTTCCAAAGTGCTGGGATTACAGGCGTGAGCCACCGCGCCCGGCCTGAAGTACACATTCTAATCTCATTAGCTTGTGCTCCATTTGCCAAGATTCTGTGCAGAGGAGTCTACTGTTGGAAATGTTTGTTCCACAGAAATCTAGCTAGATATTGCAGCCCACATTTCGGGTAGTTCACATACAACTTTGAACATTCCATTGCTTATACGCTTCTTTGAACTTGGCAGGGCTTGCAACAATCTTTTTTTTTTTTTGGGGGGTTAATTCACTTTATTTTTGTTACTTCGCATAGCTCTTAGCCAGAAGGCCGAGAAGCGATAATTCACTTTATTTTTGTTGTATAAAAACCCTATGTTGTAGCCACAGCTGGAGCCAGGGTCCTCTGCACAGAGACTTTGGTGCAGGTCTTGACAAGGTGATCAGTGATTTCCTGATAGGGAGACTTGGTGAATACAGTCTCCTTCCAGAGGTTGGGGATCAGGTAGCTGTAGATCTTAGAGATGGCATCAAAGGTGGCCTTGGCGAAGTTCCCAAGACGGCAGTGCAGTCCCTGGCTGAGGTGTAGCAGTGATCGATACCAGCCATCATGAGCAGCTTCTTGAGCACAGGTGCTGAGATGATGCCAGTGCCCCTGGGTGTGGGGATGAGGCTCACCAGCACAGAGGTGCACTAGCACAGAGCTGCAGCGGCCTGTCACCTTGCAAGGGATAGTGTGGGGTTTGATGACCTTGTTCCCCCAGTAGCCTCTGTGCATGGGGACCATGGAGAGCTTGGTCAGGATGATGGTCCTGCGATGGCAGTGGCCACCTTCTTGGAGCATTTAACACCCAGACCGACATGGCCATTGTAGTCCCCAGTGGCAACAAACGCCTTGAACCTGGCACCCTGGCTGGCACGGGTCTGCTTCTGCACCGGCATAATCTTCAAAACCTCATCCTTGATAGAGGCCCCCAGGAAAAAGTCAGTGATCTCAGATTCCTTGATGGACAGGGAGAAGAGGTAGATCTCCAGGGACTTGATCTTCATGTCCTTGATCTGGCCCAGCTTGGTGACAGGCATCCATTCCTTATCCTCAGCCTTGCTTCCACGAGCTCTGTGGCCTCGGCCCTGGCCCTATCTACGGCCAAAACTATAGCTCTGGACGCCACTGCCGAAACATCCTTGGAAGCCACTGCGTTTCCCATCTCGTCGCTGCCCCTACCCACAACACCGGTGTCATCCACCATTTGGTATTTTTTTGGAGAAGAAGTGCAACAATCCATTCTTTCTTTCTTTCTTTTTTTTTTTTGAGACAAAGTCTCACTCTTTCGCCAGGCATGATCTTGGCTCTCTGCAACCTCCGCCTCCTGGATTCAAGTAATTCTCCTGCCTCAGCCTCCCGAGTAGCTGGGATTACAGGCAGGCACCACGATGCCCAGCTAATTTTTGTATTTTTAGTAGAGATCGGGTTTCACCATGTTGGCCAGGATGGTCACTATCTCCTGACCTCGTGATCCACCCGCCTTGGCCTCCCAAAGTGCTGGGATTACAGGCGTGAGCCACCATGCCTGACTGCAACAATCTTTTTATTAAAAAAAAAAAAAAAACATTTGAAGGCTGAGTGTGGTGGCTCATGCCAGTAATCCCATCACTTTGGGAGGCCAGGGCAGGAGGATCACTTGAGTCCAGAAGTTGAGGCTGCAGTGAGCTGTGTTCATGTCATTGCACTCTAGCCTGGGCAACAGAGCAAGACCCTGTCTCAAAAAAAAGTTTTTTTTGTTTTTTGTTTTTTTTTGAGATTCCATATATATTAAAAAAAAAAAAAAACAAAGTTAAAAGTAGAAGGTTAAACAGCTGTACCATTGTATTTCACTCTTCTGTGTCAGTAGTGCCAACAGTTCTGTGAATTATGTCCTATGAAAAATTGTCAAAGAAAGATGCAAAAGTCAACATTGAATTGTATAGTTTAAGCTGGCGAACTTTATAATATATAAATTGTATCTCAATAAAGTTCTTTTTTCTTTTTTTCCTTTTCTGAGACAGAGTCTCACTCTGTCGCCCTGGCTGGAGTACATGGCATGATCTCAGGTCACTCCAATCTCCACCTCCCAGGTTCAAGTGATTCTCCTGCCTCAGCCTCACAAGTAGCTGGGATTGCAGGTGCCCACCACCATACCTGGCTAGGGATGTATTTTTAGTAGAGACGGGTTTCATTATGTTAGCCAGGCTGGTCTCAAACTCCTGACCTCAGGTGATTCACCTGCCTCGGGCTCCCAAAGTGCTGGGATTACAAGCGTGAGTGACTGTACCCAGCGAAAGCTGGTTTTAAGAAGTCCTTATTGATCATTTGCTCCTTAAAGTTTGTGTTAGACTCATAATTGAACTAGACAGCATATTAGATAAATGTTTATGTTCTTAAATGTCATTTTTTAAAAACTATTTCATTATTCTTCATTTTAACGATTAAGTTTTATGTAGTATATAACTAAACCCTTATTATTGAGCCTGTCATTTCTCTCTGTGAAAAACATATTTAATTGTTATAACTTAGTTTGGAGGCATTTTGGCTGTTGGTATTGGCTCTGAATATGCTGGTGTGTGTGTCACAAGTTCCTTTGAAAGGTGGACTTTAGGAAATCTTGGATCAAGAGCAAGAACCAATTCCAAAAAATACTATTAAGTAGGTTGGGCGTGGTGGCTCACGCCTGTAGTCTCAACACTTTGGAAGGCCAAGGTGGGCGGATCACTTGAAGTGTGGGGTTCGAGTTCAGCCTAGCCAACATGGTGAAACCCTGTCTGTAGCGAAAAATACAAAAAATAGGCTGGGCATCGTGGCTCATGCCTGTTATCCCAGCACTTTGGGAGGCCGAGGCGGGTGGAGTGCCTGAGGTCAGGAGTTTGAGACTAGCCTGACCAACATGGTGGAACCCCCCCCCACCACTACTAATTACAAAAATTAGTGTGGTTGCAGGTGCCTGTAATCCCAGCTACTCAGAACGCTGAGGCAGGAGAATGGTTTAACCCAGGAGGCAGAGGTTGCAAGTGAGCCAAAGTCATGCCATTGCACTACAGCCTGGCGACAGAGTGAGACTCCGTCTCAAAAAAAAAAAAAAGATTTCTAGTTGAACACCTTTTGAGAATAGGGCCATACAGTTCTTAGAGTTTGTGGGAATATAAGTTCTGTTCACCATTTTTGCTTATCTCCCACAAAAATCTCTCCAGAATTATTCAAAATGTTGATACATCTTTTGATAAAATATTTAAAAAGAGACCTTGCTTTTATTAAAAGTAATTAACAGTTTGGTTAGAATAGGCTTTATTATATTGCACTATACTGTAAAAACCAGTCTGTGGATCACACTAAGCACAATGCTGAATGCCTAGTGGCTTTTTCACCATACTCTGTCCAAAATCTCTCTAGAGAATGGTCTGAGGGCTTTGCTCTGCCTGGACTGTCCATTCCTTCCCTTCTATCCGTTTTGAAAGTTTGCTGTAATGTTAGGCTGTAGGGATCACAGAGTTATACCATGGACCATGCCCTTAAGCAATTTTTTTTTTTTTTTTTTTTTTTTTTTGAGACAGTCTTCCTTTGTCATCTAGGCTGGAGTACAGTGCCATGATCTCGGCTTACTGCAACCTCTATCTCCTGGGTTCAGGTGATTCTCTTGCATCAGCCTCTCAGGTAGCTGGGATTACAGGCACCTGTCAACATGCCTGGCTAAGTTTTATATTTTTAGTAGAGATGGGGTTTCACCATGTTGCTTGCCCAGGCTGTTCTCCCACTCCTGAGCTCAAGCAATCCTTGGCCTCCCAAAGTGCTGGGATTATAGGCATGAGCCACCACGCCCAGCCAAAATAACTTCAATACAGCATCAAAGTGGTAATTGCAATAACAAAGGATTATTATTTTATTTTTTGAAACAAGATCTCACTCTTGTCACCCAGGCTGGAGTGCAGTGGCACCATGTCGGCTCACTGCAACTTCTGCCTCCTGGGCTCAAGCAATCCTTCCACCTCAGCCTCCTGAGTAGTTGGGACCACAGGTGTTCAGGACTACACCCAACATGTTTTTGTATTTTTAGCAGAGATGGAGTCTCACCATGTTGCCCAGGCTGTTCTCCCATTCCTAAGCTCAAGCAATCCTTGGCCTCCCAAAGTGCTGGGATTATGGGCATGAGCTACTGCACCCTGCCAAAAAAAAAGAAAAAAAAAAAAAGACTATTAGCCAGGCATGGTGGCTCATGCCTGTAATCCCTGCGCTTTGGGAAGCCAAGGTGATTGGATCACCTGAGGTCAGGAGTTTGAGACCAGCCTGGCCAACATGATGAAACCCCATCTCTACTAAAAATACAAAAAATTAGCTGGCCGTGGTGAAACGTTCCTGTAATCCCAGATACTCAGGAGGCTGAGGCAGGAGAATTGCTTGAACCCAGAAGGTGGAGGTTGTAGTGAGGAGAGATCACGCCACTGCACTTCAGCCTGGGCAAAAGGGCAAACTCCATCTCAAAAAAAAAATATATAAATGTGACTTTGGCAAAGAGCATAGATAAGGATTTATTGATGGTATGCCATTGAAGCTAGACCTTGAGGAGTGAGTACGGTATATTTGGGGAAAATTTCAGAATTGTAGTTTATTAGAGCTTATTAGTGGCAGTGTTAGGACTAGATAATGGCACTCCTTAACCTCAGCTGACTATAACACATTGTTTCCCTGCATGTACAAATTCTGCAGTAGAAATTTGTGACTTTTAAATTAGCATTAGTCTACTGAAACAAAAATCCTCAGTAGGTTAATTGGCCTTGCAAAAATTGGGGTTAGTTTCCTAGCAAAATACTTTGTCATGGCTCAGAATTGCAGTCAGTTTGGTTCCTTTGAAAGGTGTCTGTTCTTGGAAAGCAACTAATCAGATGAGAACTATCGTATCTATTGTAAGAGAAACTTTTTCCTGCAGAATTTTGTCATTTTCCGTTTTCTGCTGTTTTCTGTTTCTGTTTTCAGCCTTCTATGGCAATTTCTTAGTAATTTGACTAATATGTATGCCAAATAATTTTTAAGTGAGAAATTTTTTAAGAGAGGCATTTGTGTGAAAGATGCTGTGTTTAGAAAGTATTATTGGCTTTTTTTAAAACAGCATAGGGATTAGATTGGAAGAGAGCATGCATTTTGAGCATAGTCTTGTTGGAAATGAATATGCTGTACACATGTGTGAGCTACATTAAAAAGGCTGCTTTGCTGGCAAGCTGGCCTGGACTGCTGCTCACAAGGATTATAACTGATTGCAGATGGAGTGCACTAGAATGTTTCTGCCATAAACTTATGAAAAAGAAGAGTATGAAGAGTACTTTAGGGAATGTGCTAAATTTGAAAACTGAGAAGTAGCTGTTTTGTTTAAGCACTTTCTGGTCTTGGAGGAAATATTTTCCATGGCACAAATAAACGTTACTGCCTTGACATTTTAGAGTCCCAAGCGCATACAAATGGCTCTGTTCAATAATATCCCATTATATGCCAAGGTTCTCCCCCTGTAGAAGTATTTCTTAATGTCTAATTACTTAGTAAAAAGGGAAATGAGCCAGAGTTAATGATCTAACTGCTCACATTTATGGTTAGGTTATTTGTGTAAATCTGGAGACATTAAACCTGTATAAATGCACTACAATACAGGAAGTAGATGAAATTGGTTTTCAATTATAATAGAGGTACACTCCATCAAGTGACTGAACTGTGATATTTTGCTTTATTTTTACCTGTAGATTGTCTCTTGCCCTTTGGTGAATCTCATTCATATATTTATCAACCTTCCTTTGCCAGGATTTTTTTTCCCCGGTGCCCAATCTTGGTTGGGATAGAAGTAGCCCTGATTTTTTTTTCCTCTTTATTGCTCACATTATATGTCTTATAAAGGCTTTTCCATTCACACATACATTTCTAAACCAAATGCTACACAGCATAACTGATACAAAGAATGATTTCATGTCCACTATTGAAAATTTGGGCTGGGTGTGGTGGGTCAAGCCTGTAATCCCAGCACTTTGAGAGACTGAGACAGGGAGTTCAAGACCAGCCTGGCTAAGATGCTAAAACCCCATCTCTACTAAAAATATGAAAAATATTAGCTGGACATGGTGGCACACACCTGTAATCCCAGCTACTTAGGAGGCTGAAGCAGGAGAATCACTTGAACCCAGGCGGCGGAGATCGAAGTGAGCTGAGATTGCGCCACTGCACACCAGCCTGGGAGACAGAGCAAGACTTCCATCTTAAAAAAAAAAAAAAAAAACAACGAAAATTTGGGGCTGGGTGCAGTGACTCAATGACTGTAATCCCAGCGCTTTGGAAGGCTGAGGCAGCAGGATTGCTTGAGTGCAGGAGTTTGAGACCAGTCTGGGCAACATGGTGAAACCCTGTCTCTACAAAAAATACAAAAAAATTAGCTGGTGCACACCTATAGTCCCAGCTACTAGGGAGGCTGAAGTGGGAGGATCACTTGAGCCCTGGAGGTCAAGGCTGCAGTGAGCCATGATTGTGCCACTGTGTTCTAGCCTGGGCAATAGAGTGAGACACTGTTTCAGGAAAAAAGAAAATTTGGTGTGGAGGAAGGGCAAAATGGAGATTTGGAAAGGAAGAGTTTAGAAAGTAATGCATTTAGGCTTGGCACGGTGTCTCATGCTTGTAATCCCAGCACTTTGGGAGGCCAAGGCAGGCAGATCACCTCAGGTCAGGATTTCGAGATCAGCCTGGGCAACATGGTGAAACTGCATCTGTACTAAAAATACAAAACTAAGCTGGGTGTGGTGGTGTGCACCTGTAATTCCAGCTACTGGGGAGGCTGAGGGAGGAGAATCCTTTGAATCCGGGAGGCATAGATTGCAGTGAACCGAGATTATGCCATTGCACTCCATCCTGGGCGAGAAGAGCAAAAATCTCCAAAAAAAAAAAAGAGTAATGCATTTAGGCCAGGTATGGTGACTCATGCTGGTAATCTTAGCACTTTGGGAGGCTGAGATGGGCAGATTGCTTTAGCACGGGAGTACAAGACCAGCCTGGACAACGTGGCGAAACCCTGTCTCTACCAAAAACAAAAAAATTAGCTGGGCATGGTGGCATGTGCCTGTGGTCGCAGCTATTCGGGAGGCTGAGGTAGGAAGATTTCTTGAGCCTGGGAGGTGAAGGTTGCAGTGCACCAGGCTTGTGTCAATGCCCTTCAGCCTGAGTGAGACAGACCCCATTTAAAAAAAAAAAAAAACAGAAGAAAGTAATGCATTTAAATTTGTATACTTTTTCTAGTATGAATTACTATAACCACATGAAAATAAATGTAAATGCATATAAATTATGAACATTGTGAATAATAAGGAAGTGGGAAAGAAAAGTCATCTTTATTATCTCCTTAACCACAGTGTACTGCTACGTTTTGATGGATCTTTTTGGTACTTTTTTTCTTTCAGGTTTTTTTTTTATGAGACAGGGTCTCACTCTGTCACCCATGCTGGAGCAATCTTGGCTCACTGTAGCTTTGCCCTCCCTGGCTCAAGCAGTGCTCCTACCTCAGCCTCTCCAGTAGCTGGGATCACAGTCGTGTACCACCACAACTGGCTAATTTTTGTATTTTTTGTGGAGAGTGTTTCTGCAAAAAACCATGTTGCCCAAGTGATCTGCTGGTCTTTCAGTTTTGATGAATACTGACAGAAGCAAAATTATTTCTAACCTCACCACTCAGAGAGCACAATCATTAACATCGGGATCTATATTCCTCTAATCTTTTCCTTGTACTTTACACATGTCAAGATTTTTTTTTTTTTTTGAGACAGAGTCTCACTCTGTCGCCAGACTGGAGGGCAGTGGCGAGATCTCTGCTCACTGCAACCTCCACCTTCCAGGTTCAAGCGATTCTTCTGCCTCAACCTCCTGAGCAGCTGGGATTACAGGCATGCATCACCACACCCGGCTAATTTTTTGTATTTTTAGTAAAGACAAGGTTTCTCCATGTTGATCAGGCTGGTCTCGAACTCCCGACCTCAGGTGATCTGCCCGCCTCAGCCTCCCAAAGTACTGGGATTACAGGCGTGAGCCACCATGTCTGGCCTATACATATTAAGATTTTTATGTAATTGGGTTATATGTACTGTTGTTTAGTTTGCTTTTTCTATCTTCTGTTTTTTTATTCTATTGCTGCTGAACAAATTATTTTCTAGTATTTTAATGTTGCTGCTTTTCTATACAACTTTTGAAGTTTTGTAATATGGGTATATCACAATTAACTAGTTTTGTTGGTTTTTCAAAAGTATAATTATATGTTTTAATATTCAGGACAAATGTTGAAAGCAATTCTCCTGCCTTAGCCTCCCAAGTAGCTGTGATTACAGGTGCGTGCCACCATGCCTGGCTAATTTTGTATGTTTAGTAGAGATGGGTTTTCACCATGTTGGCCAGTCTGGTCGCGAACTCCTAACCTCAAGTAATCTGCCTGCCTTGGCCTCCCAAAGTGCTGGGATTTTATAGCAGTGAGCCACCATGCTTGGCCTGAACCATTTTAAATTCAATAGTGATCTAGAACTGCCGTCTCAAATAGCAGCCTAGAACTGCCTCTCAGACAGCATTCAGAGTGCAGAAAGGGAATTGCATAGAGTTGGATGGCTAGAAGATGTTATGGAAATTACCTTAAGTATCGTTTTCTTCTTGTGATATAGCCGTTACTTTTAATCACGTGAAAATCAATATAAAGATGGGTTGAATGGATTTGATTTAATAAGGGATAATTATGGGTAAAAAAATTATTTATTATTATTACTTTTTTTTTTTTTTTTTGGTAGAGACAGGGGTCTCACTTTGTTGCCCAAGCTGGTCTTGAATTCCTGGCCCCAAGTAGTCGTCCTACCCTGGCCTCCTAAAATGCTATAGGTGTGAACCATTGCACCTGGCTCTCATTTCTTAAATATGCCTCAAGAACATGATTTCAGTAGCTACTTAATATTCTATTTATGAACCATATTTCATTTATATTCATCCTCTGTTATCAGACACTGAGCCTTAGGTTCTTCACTTACTGAGTGGAAATGTTGCTAATGCCTTCCCAGCCTGCTATCTCAGGGTTGTGAGGAACAAATGACATAACATATACTATATAGCATACTATTTGAAAAATTATATGTTGTTTTTGTGGTTTTTTTTGGTGTGTGTGTCTGTGAGACAAGGTCTTGCCCTGTTACACAGACTGAAAGCAATGGGACAATCATGGCTCACTGCAGTCTCAACCTCCTGGGGCCAAGTGTTTCGCCCATCTTCCTCCCCTAATAGCTGGGACTACAGGTGTGTGCCACCATACCTGGCTAATTTTTAATTTCTTCATAGAGATGAGATCTCACTATATTGCCCAGGCTGGGTAGGCTGGTCTTGAACTCCTGAGCTTAAGGGATCCTCCTGCCTTGGCCTCCCAAAGTGCTAGGATTACATGCATGAGCCACTGTGCCAAGCCTTTGGTTAGTTTTAGTGCTTAAATTTTCTGTGGGAATATAAGTTTAAAGGCAGGAATAATTGAACCTATCTCTAAGTTGGAGGGAGTTTTTGCTATTGTGTATCTGGATTTCTTTTTTTATTTTTATATTTTTTTGAGACGGAGTCTTGCCCAGGCTGGAGTCCAGTGGTGCAATCTCAGCTCACTGCAACCTCTGCCTCCTGGGTTCAAGCAATTCTCCTGCCTCAGCCTCCTGAGTAGCTGGGATTACAGGCACCTGCTACCATGCCCGGCTAATTTTTGTAGTTTTTAGTAGAGATGGGGTTTCACCATGTTGGTCAGGCTGGTCTCAAACTTCTGACCTCCGGTGATCCACCGGCCTTGCCCTCACAAAGTGCTGGTATTACAGACATGAGCTACCGTGCCCGCCCTGAAGTTTCTTTTTATTGCATGATATAATTTAAGCTTCTTTATCTAAATAAATACTTTTCACATCAAGATGGCTAAGAGAGACACTGGATAAAATCATCTTGGTGAAAACATCCTCTTTCTTTGCTGCTTTTCATGTTGTTGTTGTCTTTGAGATTGTCTTAGTTAAAATCCAAAGTGTACTTTGTGCCACCTTTATATGTGCATTTGTTGGTTTCTCATAGGAGAAAGCAGCCATGCCCAATTTTTTTAATGCCTTTTTTGCAACTCTCTAGAGGTGTTTTGGAGTTTGTTTTTAAAAGTCTAGCCAATATCGTGGTGCTGATTGCTTTTAGTAGTTGCCTAGTGAAGTGTGAAGTGGTATAATGGCAGCTAGCAAAATCTGGAATGCAGTTCACAAGACCGTGAAAGGGATGCTACTTCTGGTTCTATGTTAGACAAAGCAGGCATTTATAGTTCAGTTTTTGGTAGTACCTGTTTATCAAGGAATATTGTATAGGTGAAAGCTGTTCTTAATTGTGTTTGTTGTTTAGGGATAAATGCCTTGAACATACATATAGATGATAAGAATAAGAAATATGCAGTTAGGTTTTTGAGAGCACCTATGGGAAAATAGGTTTTGTTATTCAGCAAGCCTAGGTGTCAGAGCCACCAAGCTATCAGAGAGATTTTACTCTCATCTTAGATTGAAATAAATAATCAAAACAGTGTGGTGACTATTAGGAAAGCACTGAGGAAGGGAATCTAAATACAGTCATGCATTGAGAAATGTGTCGGTAGGCGATCTTGTTGTTGTGCGAATAGCAGAGTATACTTACACAAACCTACAGGGCGGAGCCTACTCCATACCGAGGCGCTGTGGTATAGTATATTGCTCCTAGGTTACAAACCTGAATAGCATGTTACTGTACTGAATACTGTAGGGAATTGTAACACAGTGGTGGTGAGTAGAGTATTTGTGTATCTAAACATATCCAACCATAGAAAGGGTACAAATATGATAGTAAAAATGTGATATTATTAATGTAATCTTATGGGACCACTCGTATATGTGGACCTTGATGCATGCAGCCCGCTGATGGACAGTTCATTACGCGGTGCATAACTTGTAACTGAGAGGGATGGCAGGGAAAGGTAGGTCATGTCTGAGAAGCCCTTTTGGTTGTGGCTTACCAGAAAACTGTAATGAAGAACACAATGAAGAAATGATTTGACTACACTTCCTCTTTCCCCACCACGTTGTTCTGGTCTGAGACTGACGAGTTCTTTTAACTGTGAATAAACTTGAGGAGGCAAAATGGGTAAAGGGAAAAACAAAAACCTTTAGTTTTAAAATTGCTTTTTAGGCCAGGTGAGATGGTAGCTTATGCCTGTAATCCCAGCACTTTGGGAGGCTGAGGAGGGCAGATCACTTGAGGTCAAGAGTTTGAGACCAGACTGTGCAACATAGTGAAACTCCATCTCTACTAAAAATACAAAAAAATTACCTGGGCCTGGTGGCACATGTCTGTGATCCTAGCTACTTGGGAGGCTGAGGTGAGAGAAATGCTTGAACCTTGGAGGCCAAGGTTGCAGGGAACCAAGCTCATGCCACTGTACTCCAACCTGGGTGACAGAGCAAGACTCTGTCTCAAAAAACAGTTGCCTAGGCCGGGCGCGGTGGCTCACGCCTGTAATCTCAGCACTTTGGCAGGCCGAGGCGGGCGGATCACGAGGTCAAGAGATCGAGACCATCCTGGTCAACATGGTGAAACCCCGTCTCTACTAAAAATACAAAAATTAGTTGGGCATGGTGGCACATGCCTGTAGTCCCAGCTACTCGGGAGGCTGAGGCAGGAGAATTGCTTGAACCCAGGAGGCGGAGGTTGCGGTGAGCCGAGATCGCGCCATTGCACTCCAGCCTG